>CAUYSK010015912.1:0-21996 GCA_963575035.1 Avahi laniger | reverse complement strand
CCCCCTGCCTGCCCACAACCTCAGCCTTCCAGAACGCAGAGGAGATTTCCTGCTCACAGTGCTCTGCCCACCAATGTAGGCCCACTGGAACCCCAGAGAAGGCCCCCAGCTAACTAGTCCTGGCCTGCAATTCCATGCCGCCAGCCTCTGTCCTGCAGCCGTGGACCAGCTCTGGCCCAGAGTACCCCAGTGAACTTCTCCCCACTCAGTGGGCCACAGCCACACCTTCTCCAGCAGGTCTGAACCCCAAACTTAGGGAAGGAGAGCCTTTCCCAGTTTGTTTCTTTCTTATGTTCTCTCCCTCAGACTTAGGGTATTCTTTAGAATTCTCTTTTATGTCCTTTTAGCAGCAAATCCCTTATAAATAGTTCACAACTATATTAAACCATCCCTGTTCAAATTACAATGTGGTTTCTGACTCCAGGCTGGACCCTGATTGATACAAAAGCATTGCTGGATAAGCATCCATTGAAGAATGCAGCAACTTTAAACCTCAAGTTGGTCCTCAGTGCTGTTCGTTAATTTCATTATTCATTTCTCGTGAATAAACCTAAACTCTCAAACCTAAACTCTGCTCATGTTATTTCGGACCTTCTCTTGTGTCCTTTAGGTTCCAAGTCATCCAACCTATCCAACAACTTACTACCAAAAGATGACAGCAATTGATACTCTTTAAGGAAAAGTAGGAGTTTCCTTCAAAATCCAAATTTTCAATCCCTGCAGTGTCCTATTGACCTTTCTCACTTTCTTCTCAACTTAGAAGAAAAAGTGAGAATCTCCCCTCATCGATAGCAGTCCCTGCTTGATCAGTTATCTATATCTTCTCAGGTGACCTTTGATAGGTTTGTATACTTGAAGGCATTTGTCCATTTCATCTACGTTATGAATTTTATTGGCATACATTGATTCATAACATTCCCTATTATCCTTTTAATGTCTTCAGCCCAAATATGATGTCTCCTCTTTCTTTCCTGATGCTGTCAATATGTCTCCTCTTCTTAATCAGTCTGGCTAGATGTTTGTCACTTTTATTGATCATTTCAGAAAACCATATTTTTATTTCACTGTTCTCTATTAGTTTTCTGTTTTCAATTGCATGTATCTCTTCTTGTATATTTATTATTTTCTTCTTTCTGCTTGCTTTTGATTTTATTTGCTTCTATTCTTCTACTTTGTAGTATGGACACAGATTATTGATTTAAAATCTTTCTTGTTTTCTAGTATAGTTTTTTAATGCTATAAATTTCCCTCTAAGCACTGCCTTAGCTGTATTGCACACATTTTGATACAGTGTGTTTAGGAGAATTTGTCTGGTTTCTTAATCACAATACAATGCAAAGTTATTAAAGGGTATTACACAGGGGATTAGCATAATCTGACATCTTAAAATAATCACTCTATGTAACAGAGTTTACTTACTGCCCCCATAACCATTTTATATTTTCTCCATTAAACAATCAATCCCAGTGAACTTTATCTGAACATATGGTGACCCAGCTAGAGGTTACATTCCTCAGTCTCCTTATCACCTTGTCTTGGCCATGTAAGAGGGTTCTGGACAATATCATACAAATGGAAGCATGCAACTTCTAGGTCATGTCTTTAAGAGAAAACTCCTGGTGCCAGAAGTCTGACACTGTGGTGGTTATCCAGCTTCAACTGCGTGGATGATGGCAATACCTGGGGAGAGAGGGGGGCCACAGATATAAGAAAGCCAGGTCCCTGGAGCACATCATGGAACACAGCCCAAGACTACCTACCAGCTTGGATTACACATGAAGAAAAACATAAACCGTCTATTTTTCTCTAGACATGCCATTTTTGCCTCTTTTGAAGTAGGCAAACTAATATGCTAATTAATACACTCGGGCTGCCATTTAAGAAGACAGGAATATTGTCAGGGGGGCAGGGGAAGATACAAGTGAGATGGAGACTGCAGCAGTGACCAAGTGGACACAATGGTGACTCGGACCGGTGTGTTGAAGAATTGTGAATCGAATAAATATCTATTTTAGAACTAGAACCAATGAAATTAGCTGATAAATTTGATACACAGCATCAGGAAAGTATATGAATTAAGAATGACTCTTGGCCGGGCGTGATGGCTCACACCTGTAATCCTAGCACCTGGGGAGCCGAGGCAGGAGGATTGCTTGAGGACAGAAGTTCGAGACCAGCTTCAGCAAGAGCGAGACCCCTTCTCTACAAAAAATAGAGAAATTAGCCAGGTATCGTGGCACGTGCCTGTAGTCCAAGCTACTCAGGAGGCTGAAGCAGGAGGATTGGTTGAGCCCAGGAGTTTGAGATTGCAGCGAACTATGATGACACCGGTGCACTCTAGCCTGGTGACAGAGTGAGATCCTGTCTTAAAGAAAAAGAAATTTAAAAAAAGAATGACTCCTAACTTGCTAGCTTGAGCCACTGGGTGAGGGATACTGCCATTTGCTGAAATAGGAAAACTGAGGGAGGAACAAAATTGAATGGTTTTGTTTGTGATATATTAAGAGCCATGATTTAGATGGATTACATATGATATTCTTATTAGACATCCAAGAAGATAAATTAATCAGGAGGCTGGATGCATGAGGCTGGAACTCAGCACTTGATATGCAGTATCATGACTGTTTCTCGTCTTTCCACCTGGCCAGACTGTAAGGTCTTTGAAGGTAGAAAAAAGTCTTGTTTATTTTTACATCATGGGTTCTAATACAGTAACTGACACAAACTAGTATTTGTTGAGTTTGTCCATGAATCTTTAGTTTTAGTAAAAGGCAATTCACACTGTGAGCTATGAAAAAAATTGCTATAGGACCAAAATACCCATACTATACAAGTAACCAAAATAATTAACTATTAATATATAGCTAAACAAAATCAGAATACAGAAATAAATATTTTAACAAAGGCAATAAACTTAGAACAGTATATCAAGACATAAAGAAATCTTTATGACATTAATTTTAAAATACATGAACGATATTGTAACAAAAGCAAAAATAACCATTCTATAGTGAAGAACTCAAACGTTCCTCAAGCATATCTAGTTACAAATACAGAGAAGACTTTAAGTTGGGTCTTCCAACAAGAAGTCCGGAGAGCATGATCTCTCATTCCAGAATTTCTAAAAATATCCTTGACATACTTCCATATTACTATCTATCATCTCTTAGAGTCATAGATTCCATAAGTTTATTACAAACGGTTATGTCGTATCACTTATACTGGCCTTAAGCACAGTGTAATGCAAAGATAAAGAGCTTTAAAGACAACAATTGTGTTTAAGCTGTGCCAGCTATGATTAGAAGAAAGATTTATGTGTGAGTGATTTTAGTGGAGGTAGCATAGAGTATGCAGATCAACTAACTTTGTTCCTAAAATATTGCTGGGAGATGAATACAAATTACTCAACATATCGTAATTTTTCCCCTGTGGTTTCAGTAGAATTAATTAAATACTAATCAAAAGTGAAGGACAGGGTAATAGGATAAAAAGAAAGTCTTTTTGTATTCACATTTGAAAAAAAGTATTGCCTTTCCTAGGAAAGGAAAAAATAAAAAGCAGACCTACTACTGAAGGTACCTTCATATTATATTTCCATTATCACTATTTATTCAGCAGGTTAAGTTGTAACATACTATAGATAAAATCTCTTCATTTTCTTTCTTCTTTCTTTTCTGAGTGAATTTTTTATCTTATCATCCGAAACAACAGGCTGGTATTATCAAAGCTAATGTATCTTGAGAGTCAGTAGCAGGACTAAATTTCCTTTTTTCATTACTTTTGGTAGAACACACAGACCTTAGGGGTAAGCTATCAGCACTGATATGTCTTCAAATTCTTACTAGACTCCCTTAAGGGGTAAAGAAGGTAATTAATCTGTCATCCTAGACAGTGTATAGTTTCTCCACAATACTTACAAACCTATTTCATTGGCATAAAACTTTATCATAAATAGACGAACTAGAACAAAAGAAAAGGAAGCATTTCTAACTAGTAGCTGCTAGTTTAGAGCATAAAGGTAAACATTAATTTTAAGAGTTTTCAGATTCTAGGACTAAAAAATAATAATAATAATAACAAACCCCTGATATTTTTGTCTGTTGATTTGTAGTTGCTATTTCTGAATTTAGTCACATATTTCCAAAAACTGATCTAACATATGACTAGCTTGCTCCTATAAACTTTATTCCAGTGAATATCATACAAATATTAATAAAGACATTTAGAAATGCATTAATTTTAAATGTGTAATCCTCTGAGTTACTATGTTAACCTCCTGATAGAGATTCCCAAAGCATACACAAGCATTCTTGAACATTCCCTTTACAAGATGCTCTTTTGAAGATGTCACTAAATGTAAAGACCTCACTTAGAGTATCTCCTTTTTCAAGAGTTTGAGAAAGAGTCTCTTAAAACGGATTCTTATCCTTGCTTTTACATTTTCTAAATGTTTCCTAAATATTGTCACAGGCAGCCCAGAAATATGAAAAGTTACCAAAGAACAGCCTGGATTATGTGAAGGAATAAAAAGTATTTTCTGTCATTGCAGCGACACCTTAATGAACTGCTTTTACCAATATGAGTCTCGTGATCTTTTTATGTACCTATGAAGTAGCCACATCCTTCTGATACTTTCTTGGATCCTATCCCCAAGCTATAAACATAAGGCTTGGCTTGTCAGGCCTGGCTTATGTCAGTGGAAACGATCTGGAGTAAGTGTGCCACATCAGCTAGAAGTAAAGCATAGCTGTTTTTTGGGCAAGATCATATAAGAAGAGACGGTAAAACATTGAGCAGTGAATCAGATGTAGCCTATAGAAGACTGATTTGTAGTCCTTTTCACTTTAATGTAGGGTTTTGAACACGAAATACAAATTACAGGCTAGATTCCTGGCATTTATCAAACTCAGTTCTTGGGCTGTAGGCCTACAAGTGGATGGTTAAGTCAAAAGGCAAGAGGAAATGAGCATTCTGTTATGTATTCTGCAGCTCTTTAACTTTCTGAGCAAAGGCATTTTGCTTCTTGTAGCATTTCATAAATAAAATCATTACTTTGTAAATGAGAGGACAAAAAAATGTATAAATTAGTAGAGAAAATGCAACTATTTCATCATTTGGCTTAGTCATTAAATTTTCAAATTGGTATTAAATGCTAAAGTGGCAGCTGAGATAGAATAGTTTACTAGTAAACAATAATAAATATTTTTAATCACAAAATATTTATATTTGAATAGGCTACTCTCTATCTTAAAACTCAAAAGTAAAAGACTGATTATTTTCTATTCAAGTTGCTGAGTTTTGTGAGAGGAACAATGTGGTATAGCATCTCTTACCTTTCTTGAAGTAATGTTGATATGGGTTTGCTTGAATAAACGAATGCTCCCATTTTAACCAACACATGCCAACTTAAGTACATAGGAAGATTATCAGCGATGCTGATGTCCCCCAACAATACTCCCTACCCCCAGAGTACAAGTGATAGTTTTCTAATGCCTCAACCTGATCCTGTTATTGTACTGTTAGTTCTTTTGCTTTAGAGCCTGGTATTTACTTATTTTTGCACCTCCTGCTATGGTTTTGAATGTGTCCCCCAAATTTCATGTGTTGGAAACCTAACCCCCATATTTATATGCTGATGCCATTTGGAGGTGAGTCCTTTGGAAGGTAATCATGATTAAACAAGGTCATCAGGGTGGGGCCTTCATAATGGGACTGGTGGCTTTATAAGGAGAGGAGGAGAGACCTGAGCTGACATGCTCTTGCCCTCTTGCCATGTGATGCCTCCACCATGTTAAGACATAGTAAGAAAACCCTGACCAGATGCAGTCCCTTGATTTTGGACTTCCCAGCTTCCAGAACCGTAAGAAAGAAATTTTTTTTCTTTATACATTACTTTGTCTGTGGTATTCTATTATAGTGACAGAAAATGCACCAAGACACCTCTCTACCCCACCTTCCATTAAATTGCAAGGCAATAAATATTTTTATTGCCTAAGTGTCTGTTCCCTTTTACACTGTGTCTCACTGACAGAAAGAAGATAAAATTCTTAAAAAGAGAATTTTACTATTAACTCAAAAGGGGGTGGATTTTGTAGACGGTATTCTGATTTTATTCATCCATTGCATTTTTTAATAGACTTTATTTTTTAGAAGAGTTTTAGGTTCACAGCTAAATTGAGTAGAAGGTACAGAGATTTCTCATATAATATCATTTTTTATTGCATGTAAAAATTGAGCTTAACATTTAGAAATATGAACAAAAACTGTATTACATTCATCTAAAATATTTTTTGCTAGGAAGAGGGTTATAATTTCACTAAAGTTAGTGCCTTTTTCATTTCACATCTAATTTGACGTTGTGGAATATCAGGAAGATCAAAATAATGAGACATGACACTCTATGCACGATCTGATTATTTAAGTCTAAAAAAGATTTTCACTATAAGGAAAACAACTAATAAGGAATTCCCAATCAAATTTAGTTCTCTCATGATCTAGCTTCCTAATTCCCTCAGAGTGGCACTCCCAATACTGAATGCTAAAAAGAAAATTCAATAAAAATTTTGCCAACTTCTTCAAATCAGAAATTCACTGAAGCATAGTGCCAGGCATATCAAAGACACAACTGCTGAATGACTTGAATCACATCCCAAAAGTCAATAATCAGATTACATGTGCATGTATCACTATTCTGTATGAGAGATAAGCAGTACTTCATATTATTACGCATAAGATGGGATCCGAAGAATGAGTCTAATGTTATTCTCCAAAAAGGGTTTTATTAACACCTTTCAGCTATTTACTTTCTCCTTGGTAAACAAGAAACATTTTTAATACTGAATTTTACTTAGAGCAAATTGATAGTAATTTGCTCTATTGTGCTTCAATAAAATGAACTCTGCATCTGAATGTTAAATGTTATCTGCCATTAGTGATTTACATATTATTAGAACAAGGAACTGCAAAAAGAGAAACTAATGGAAAACATGAACCTGCATCTCTTTTTAAACAAACAAACGAAAGAAGGAAATCTATCTTTAATTTTTAAAGTGGTTCTTAAAGTCATCTCCACAGAATTCTCCAGAAGGTGTATTTAAAAAGGAAACACAGGGCAGTTTAAGGAATGCCCTTGGCCTCTGTAACAATTCTGTCATCACGAGTCAATATTTAGGCAGCATCAGGCACACACTGACGCTTGTTCCACACAAAGTACTCCCCCGCTTCCCATCCTCTACTCCCAAATCCTAAACTCTTATTAGGAGAATAAGAGCAAAGTAACTGCTGTGCAAGGTAGAAACTGAAGGGAGACAGCAGAGAGGTTTGGGAAGAGAGAGCAAGAGGTCTAAGAGAAGGAGAGAGAATTTCCAATTGAGAAATCAGAGAAAAAAAATCACTGGGGGATGGGGAACATTTTTAATATTTCCAGTGACAGGTTATATTTAGACAATAGAGATAGGGAAGGGAGGATCTAGCAGGTGCAAAGCACAGACGTTTACCGGCACAGGATGTGTCCCTACACCAATTCTTGCATCTTTCCCAGGGGTTGGCCAACGTGGACGATAAAGTATGACAAGACTGACATTTGTGCTTGTCCTGGAGAAGAATGTACTCTCAGAGTCTGAGATTCACTGACTATTTTAATATCTAGAGCTATTCAAAATTAACAGAAGCCTGAGTTTATATTAGGTACTATACTAAGAAAAAATTCATTGAATGGTACATTTAAAAGACACAGTTTTCAACACTTTTCCAATACAATTAAACTCACAAATAAAGAGATCAGGAAAAATACAAAAATGCCGTAGCATACACACATGTACATTACCTGAAAAATGCAAGACTATCATTGTCAAAAAAGAAAAGTGAGATAGAGGACAAATTCAGCTTCAAGGTCAGATAATCTGTTACTTTGACTTAGAATAAAACCATTCTCTAAGGGATATGCTCCAATGGATAGATCATTTTGTGTGATAAATTTTAATCAAACACCCATAGCTTTTTATCAAGTTATATGACAATGAGACATGAGAGATCAATTTAGGACAGAATGTTTTGTGGAGGCTTTTTGCTTGCAGGGGGTTGGGCAGAAGATGATACAAGGTGAGGTTTTAAATGCACGTATGCCTCACAAAACAATTAACGGCCTGGACAGATCTCCCCTTGAGGGGAAAGTCTTCTGAGCATAAGGAAAGGTAGATTGCAAAATGAGGATGGAAAATAGAATATTAATGAAGTGATCACGCAAGATAAGAAGTTACAGTGCTAGGACGAGATGATTACAGATCTTCGTTTGCTTGTGTACACAACTGTAATAACAGTCACTTAATATTATTAACAGAAAGCCATGTGAAAGAAGCCATGAATACACTCATTAGAAGGGCAGGTCCCTTAAGGTCATATCAAAAGTATCTCTGTAAGAAACACAGCACTTACTTTAACTGAATAACAATTTCCATATTCTTATTGTCACATCATATCAGAAAATTTAAAACATGCTTAAAGTTTCAAAGGACCACATGTATCTTTTTGAGTGGAGGTTCTTAATAGGGAGAACTCATCAACCAGAACCTGCTTATTTATTTAAATACATAGATATTGTTCCATCCCCTGAGACTCTGATTCAAGAGGTCCTGATTGGGACCTAAGAATGTATATTCAAGAAATGATTTCTATGTCATTCTAAGACAGTCCTGGTTAAGAATCAGAGCAAAAACAACAAACCAAACAAAAAGACGAAACCAAAAGTATTTTGGTGGAAGAGTACGCAGGTTTAGGATTTAGTCTCAGTTCTGACACATAGTAAACATGTCTTCTTGAGCAAGTTCGTACAATTTCTAAAGAGAATTTCCTCAGCTGTGAAACGAGAGAAACAGTACTTTCCCTTCTTGGTCATGGGATTTTAAAATGTATATTAGTTATCTATTGCTGTGGAACAAATTATAATAAAACTTACTGGTCTTAAGTAATAAACACTTATTATCTCACAGTTTCTGTTGGTCAGGAATCCAGGATCACCTTTGGTAGGTGTCTCTGGTTCACGGTCTTTAACAAGGTAGCAATTAAGGTGTTAACCATGGCTGTGGTCTCACATGAGAGCTCAAATGGGGGAGGATTCACTTCTAAACTCAAATGACTTGCGCCAAGCCTCCGGTGGTCAACAATGGCTATTGACTGTAAACATCAGTTCTTGGAAGAGAGTCCCTCCATTGAGCAACTCGCAACATGGCGACTGGCTTCCCTCAGACTGAGCCAGTAAGAGAGCAAGAGAAAGTGTGAAAGAAGGAAGTGCCAATCTTTTTGTCACCTAGTCTCAGAAGTGATAGGCTATCACTTCTGCCATATTCTATCCATTAGAAGCAAGTGATTGGGTCCAGCCCACACTCCAGGTGAGGGCATTACAAAAGGGCATACCATCTTAGGTGCTGCTACCGCAAGAGATGGCACCTGTGATGTTTTAAGGAATAAAAGACTTATGTGTGGAAGCAGGTTGCAGATGAAAGTAAGTTTTAGTCAAATACAGAATCTGAGTTATGAAAATACGCTTTACAGATGACATTCTGAGAATTTGCTAAGAAGTGTCACCACCTCCTCACTTGCGTCAGATGTGTCATGCTATGGCAGTATTTCACCATCTTTCTCAGTCTGACACATCTGTGAACTTGTTAGTCAAAAGGGAAAGAAAAAAGGGTGAGCAAATGAGGTACCTCATGACCCACCAAGTGATACTCTGTGATAATTCATGCTTCCATATTTATCATGGAAAGCAGTATTGAAACGGCTATAAGGAATAGGGAAAAAACAAAAAAAAATTCAAGAGCTTGATAAAATTATTTCCTAGATTTTTTTTTCCCCCCTGCAAAGCAGTTTAGCAGCTTGGCTTGTTGATATGCCCCAGTGAAAATTTACGTGGTCAGTGTGGCAGTTTTAAAACATGGTCCCAGCATTCCTGACACTCTTCATATTTAGAACTGGGTCTACGTCCTCTTCCTCTGACTTTGTGTGAGGGTTTGTGACTGCTTTGACCAACAGAGAGATACTGCGTGACTTCCGAGGCTAAATTGAGAGAAACCACACAGTTTCCATCTGGTCCTTTTGGGACACCCACTCTTGGAACCCAACCACCATGCCATAAGGAAGCCCAACTCAGCCCACTTGGAGAGAACCACGGAGGACTCTAAGACTGCATGAAGAGAGAGACACAGATGTCTGGCCAGCCCCAGCTGCTATAGCCCCTCATTGGTCCAGCTCCAGCCACCATGTGTCTACTACCAAAATCCAGAGCTGCTCAGTCAAGCCCTTACTGAATTCCTGATCCTAAAACCATGAAAGGTAATTTAAAAAATGATTGTTGTTCATTTAAGCCATGGAGTTTTCAGGTGATTGACAAGAGATAATCAGGATCCACCAGGAAGTAGTTATATATTGACAATAAAGTCATATATAAACAAAACGGTATAATAAAATTAGAATATAATAGGTTTAAAATTTCCCAAAACATTTAAGACAGTTGGACCACAGAGGTAAACCAAAGCCCCCAAAAATGTCTTTGGTAAAAATTCTACAACTGGGAAATATTTACAGGTAGGATAGATATGCCTAAAAGCAATAGTATGTTAATAGGAAAATAAACTATTACAAATTACAGAAATTGGAAATATGGCATTTCAATTTCTATAACAATGTCTCGGATCAACAAAAGATTAAAAAATGCGGTCAGTAACTATCTCCTCCTCTGGTTATATCAGTTATAAATCATTTGTTATTGTACCAGAATTGCAAATATTATCCATTTCCTTCAACATCTGTCCACATGTGCCCATCACTGTGCCGCTATACCCATTCCCTTTCATTTAAGAATAATGCAGGTCATGATACTGTCAAATTTCTTTTTTCTCCCTTACAATATTTATTCAAATTCCCCCCTCCTTCCTTTCCATTCTTCTTTCTTATCTGTCAGAAAAACTTTTCATCCTCATTTCAAGGACTATCTCCTCCACTCATCTACTCTTGCTTGCTCCAATCCTCTGATCCATCAAAAGTGCCCTCTCTATTGTTGGTGTCCTTTACTTACAAACATCTCAGTCTTCATTATTTTAAAAATATTTATGGCATATTATAAAATGTATAAATATTGATTGAAAAATACCCTGAAGGTGATGTCAATCCTCTTCGCTGACCCAATTCTCAAAGTTGTCTATATTCCAGGTTTTCCAATTCTTCACCACCCACTCACTCTGTAAACCTATTGTAACCTGGCTTTACATATCCAGCACCCTGAAACTATTGCATCAGAAGTTACCAACCAGTGGACTTTCCTCAGCAACATCCTCCACTGACCTTGCTGTAGTATTTGATGAAGCTGATAAATCTTTCTTTCCTGAAATCCTTCCACTTTTGACTTTCAAAAAAAGTGTTCTCTGGCTGTCCTCACACTTTGGACATTCTTTCTCTATTCTCTTCTCTAAACCATCAAAATCATCAACTCTCCAAAACAGAAACATTGTCCACTGTCTTCTGTCTATACCAATTCTCATGGTGAACTAACTCAGAAAGTCCAAATCTCTAGCCTCAGCATAAATCCCACTTGGAACATGCATTCAGTTGTACTTCAGACTCTGCGGATTCACCCAATCTAATATCTGAACAGTAACATATACAGGCATTTAATGTCTCACACAAAGTAAGCATTTGCCAAATAAGAAAATACTTTATATAAAGGAAGTCAAAGTAACAAGAGCATCAGAAGTCACCTCGACATAATAGGGAGAGTGATTCTTAATTTAGCAAATTCTGGCATGAGAACTATAATTTAATACTATCATCATTAAACACACACAAGTTGGTTACTCCCTCTGCTTGAAATGCTCCGATGCCTGGGATCTGTGTGTTTTGTGCTCTCCCAACCTTTAATGAACAAGTATCACCTTCTGAGAGAAAACTCCCCAGAACGCAGTATGTAAAATAACACCTCACAAAGCAGCGTGTAGGAGACAAAGTGTGTATTTATTCGCTTACTCTCTATCTTCCCTTATAGGAGTTTAAGTTCTACAAGAGCAGGGACTTTGTTCTGTGCACTGCTGTCTCCACATAACACGGAACAGAGTATATAGCCCAGAGTAAGTACTTAATAAATATCTATTGAAGAAATGAAAAACTTAGAAAATGAATTATTTAATTAAAGTGTCCTCATTTTCCATTTTATAGAAAGTCTGTAACACTATAATGCAAAAATACTTAAGAGCAAAAAAAAATTTTTTAAGGGATTGGTAAAATCACACCTAATGGGTACCATGCACACAATATGGTGATGGGCACACTTACAACTTTGATGCAAACTGCACAAAAGCAATTCATGTAGTTAAAACTTTTATACCCTTGTAATATTCTGAAATTTAAAAAAATTTCACCGTGTCAGCTAATTAAAATCTTAGATAACAGCTAGCTTATCTTCCAACAGAAGTTTCTTTGCAAAAAGTAACATGATTAGATATTCTGTAGAGGGATATCTCACTGTCTTATTTTTTGCTTAAGACAAATGACCCTACTGAAGTTCGCTGCCAACGTCTCTATTAGCTTACACTTGATTATTATAGATCATTGTCTTAATGTCTCCACATATGAATCACTCAATGTTTACTTCTCCAACATTTTCATTTTCACTGCATCTCTCTTAAACATTTTCATTCTATGTAAACTTTTTTTATTTTCATAGAACTATTGACCTAGGAGTACCCTAAAATATTATTTGTGCAGGGGTTTTCAACCTTTCTGTCAGCAATAGGATCTATTTTACACATAAAATCTTAATAAAAGCAGAGCCAGGAGTGGAGGACCCGGAAGTGTGCCTCCCTTAGAGGCGACTCCCTCCCTCACTCCAGCGTCATTGGCACCAAGGAGAATCACAGTCTCCTTTGAAAGATCATGGGAAGTCTAAACTCTCCTAATTAAACCCAGATGTGTTTTCTGGGTCAACTCTTACACTTCTTTGGCAGGAAATCTCTCTTTGCTTTTGGGCTAAAAGCATCTACTGAGCGCCTACGGTGTGCCACAGACTATACGGGCAGTGTGCAGAACACGCTGAGAGAACACAAGAAAGGAACGGCTCTGGCCTTCTAACTCCCCTCACCTACCAGCTAACCAGCTCTGAGCTGACGTATAATCTCCCTTGAGGGAGTGATTTCTTTTTCTCCTCTCTTATTCTTCACTTCTCGGCTGCTCACCCTTTCCTTGACTGTGTCGCTGCATTGATTCCCTCCTGGGCTAGCGCCCCACCCTCACCCCACACCACAAAGCGCAAGCATCCCCTGAGATTTAGGCAGTATTTTTTCCACCTCATTTCCCCTTTACATTCTCATGATTTAAAAACTAGCGTGGTTTGGGACCCATCATTGTCTCTTTTGGGTAAATGACTCCTTGATTCCTATCTGTCTCCTAATTCTGTTGTGTAGGAGTTAAATGCTGGACATCTCCCTCTGGAGTCATCTGCTATCCCACACAGTCCAGTATGAGCTCTCTTTCTCCTCTCCCTGGGTGGGTACTCCTTTTCAATGTCCCCATTATTTTCAACGACCTCACTAACTTAGTTCTCCAAATCTGAAACTTTTTAACTATATTTAACTCCCTTCTCTTTCTCATCATTTATATCCAAGACCCATAACAACAGTTTTGCAATATCCTGATCTGATTTTCTGGAACCTATTCAAACGCAGCTCAGTTGACTGTATTTTGGAGGTGAGCAGGGACTGTGTCTGTTCGCCATCACCCGTAGGAACAATGACCAGCACAGAATAGATGCCTAATAATCTTGCTGAATAAATTAGCAATTTAATGGGGTAAAAATATACAATGTTTACTGTAGCATAAAAATTGCAAGCAAATTACCTAGTAATAGGAGAATATATTAGTAAATCTGGGCACATTTATAAGATATTATAGTATAATTAAAATATTATGTTCAAGTATACATTAATGGGTTGGAAATTGCTCACTATTTAATGTTACAATAAAGAGAAGATGAATACAAAACCATAAATTTATTATGAACCCCAATTGTGAAAAACTAGAAAAGGAAATACAAAAATGTTTAACACTGGTTATTTCTCAGCGGTGATTTTTTTTCTCATACTATTTTTAAAATTTTTCTTTTATTTATATAAAGTTAGTGTTCTAAAAAAGATTTGCCACCATGTAAATGATTATGCCTATTGATGAGGCTTGAAGGAAACACGTACAAATTAAGGGGTAAGTGTTCCAGGGTGGGAGGTACAGTACTATAAACTATTGTCCCCCCATTGTTTTTGTGAAAATGACTTAAAATGACTTAAAAATTCTTCACCCCAACATGTATTACTTAGTTCTTGATTTCTGTCAGTCTTTACATAGTTGAGTTTACCATTTTATCATACTGTATTAATTTTGCTAAAATGCCATTTTAACATAACTGTCTTGTTGAAAAATTATACTGCCTCCTTATTCCTTTGTGAATAAAATGCTTAACCTATCAACTTTTTTTTTTTTTGTTTGAGATAGAGTCTCACTCTCTTGTTCATGCTAGAGTGTCATGGCGTCAGCCCAGCTCACAGCAACCTCAAATTCCTGGGCTCAGGTGATCCTCCTGCCTCAGCCTCCTGAGTAGCTGGGACTACAGGTGTGCGCTATCATGCCTGGCTAACTTTATTCTATTTTTAGTTGCCCAGCTAATTTTTTCTATTTTTAGTAGAAACAGGGTTCTCGCTTTTGCTCAAGCTGGTCTTCAAACTCCTGGCCTCAAACAATCCTCCCGCCTCAGCCTCCCAGAGTGCTAGGATTACAGGCAGGAGAGTTAAGTCTTGAACATTCAATCTCACCTTCCACACACACAGGACAGATTCCCGCTGGCCCCCTTCCACTGCTATACCATTGTCTGATGTCTCCTTTTCCCCCTTATTTTCACTTCAAATCGTACACTTTCTTTAATGCTTAACAAAATTCCTTAACAATTTTCTCTTTAAACATCCACAATTCTTATGCATAATACTATAATATCGAGCATTTTTTTAAAATTAAAAATGATTAGAGCTGCAAGCCAATACTAAACTCACTTAGTTCAATTCTTCCCTTTAGAGACGTAGAAATTTGAAAAGGTGACTTGTTTGGGAAGTGGGGAAGAGATAAGGAATCTTAGATTAAGGTTAAACCCACTATTTAACTCTTAAGAGTTCTTACATTTTAACTAACATAGAATCCACTGTTATTACTGGGTCTCCCATCTGCTGTTCAGTGGCTCAGCAATTATTCATGACACTATCCCTAAAGTATGTCTTGTCTGTCTGCTTTGACTGTCACGGTCATTTTCTCTAGGGCTGACACAGTTCCACACAATTCCTTTACTTTTCCCTTGTACCTAGTGCTGCAGAGTAGATGCTGAAGTAGTGTGATGGAAATGACCTAAAGCAAATCCAATAATGATAGTGATGATACAAATCTGCGATGCCAATATTCCATCTTAACGATAAGGCTTCTGCATCTGCTTGGATGGTAATAACCATGAAAGGAGGAAGTGTCTGCTTTCCCTTACATTCTATAAGGCTGCCCTAGCCAAACATGAAGCCACAGGATTACGGTTCCAGTTCTAAGACCGTGGAAAGAGAGCCGCAATGGGGAAATAAAGACAGGAACTGGGTTTCTAGACTACAGCTGTACAGTCAGTTCAATACAAAGCACAGTGGCTTAAGGTAGAATCTGACTCAAATGCCAGACTGAGCACTGTAGTAGCTTTCAAAGTTGCAAGAGGCCTCCCCCCCACACACACTTTCTTTTAAATTCTAAATGACATATGTTGATGAAGAGGAGTATTTTAACACCTGTACCAATCAAATAATGTACAACAGTTTAACAACTGGTGGATGAATTTCACTGCAAGCCAGGGGACCCAGGAGACAGGGAAAGGTGAGACTGTCAGGGTTAGCAACATTCAAAGACAGAAGAAGAACAGACCCGAAAAACAGAATCATGCCAGCTTCTCTTGTCATGGCTGTTGTACATTGAGCTGTGAGCCACGCAAACGCAGGGGCATCTGCCAAAGGTTTCAAACAGCTGTGCAAGCACTCTTAGCACTCTCTGCCATTTGTTCAGATGTTTTGCACGGAGAGAGACACATATTCCCAGAGTTCCACCAAGTAGACTTCTTTTTCAATTTGGAACAATATGATTAGAATACAGATTTTTTTATTAGTTGTGATTTTGTCACTCTGAATACATACTCAACTGGATGAATACATTTGCTCCTTATTTCTGCAACTAATGGCAGTGAATAGAATATATCATACCACATTAAAAAATGGGAAATGCTGAAGAAATAAAAATAAATTACTCTTTCCGCCTAAGAGTAGAGTTGCTGCTTAGAGAGATAGGTGCCTATTCACCTGGCAATTCAAAACATTTTGAATATAATTTGTCAAAATTCCATCACTTTCCTTCCTTTCTTGCATATGAGCATCGCAATTTCAATGAAAATGATTTAATGGTGAAATCTCAGATTGCAGCATAGTCAGCTCATCTTGTATATATGAACACGGTTTTTATGTTCCAGAAATGAATTCATTGGACTTGTTAAAAATGTGAACTGTTCCCTTCCACCAAAAGAGGGGAAAAAGAAAAAAAAAGGGAAAAAAAAGCCTTAGAAAAATATAAAGGCTTTTATTATCTGATCTTTGCTGCTTTTAACATTTTTTTATAAAGACTCAGTGTGTGGGAGCTAATGATTAGCTATCTTGAGTAACAAACTATTAATTTTGTGCTTCAAAGTTATTAACCACCTTTCTATATACAGTTCACAGGCAAATGAATGGACTTAATCCTTGTATTAAAACACAAAACAAACCAAATAATCCCATGTTTCATGACTTTTCAAAGTTGATTATCTCCTTGGCAATGCTCTACCAGAGGCCAGATATACAACTGCCACTTTAGAAAAGAGTCTCTGGCAATTTATATTAGAAGCCCGTTAAAGTGGATTTAATCACGATTTAATAGTTGTTCCTCTTGAGATCAGACAGAAAAGGTCACAGAGGAAAAGCATTTTTTCTCAGTGATTTAACCACACTGGGTTTGTAAAATTTCCTCTTCCAATGATCACACCAGTCCTGAGAGAGTTTGCTTGTTTAATGTGATATATAGCTAGCACTTGCAAATTTAAACAATTCAGTGGAGAAAATAAAATATTTAAGATGATAAAATTTAATGTCAAAAGAAGTTTTTAGATTTCTCTTTAACTGGTTTTGTCTAATTCTTCAGGGCAAAACATAACATCATTTAATTCTAAAGCAGTAATTTCATATAGATGATCTTTACATCCTAATTATCAAAGGATGTTTTACTTGTAAAAAACATTACACATGTAAAATAACTATAGTAAATAAAGATGTATTGTTATCGATCATGACGCTTATCTGCATTTAAGGGTCTCTGTGCTCTAACAAGCAAACAATGGTTCAGTGTATCAATAATCCCCTGGGAAATTTACAATGATTTATTTCTCTGACTTATTAAAAGCCTGGTCACAGCTCAAAGGTCTCTGAATACCCATAAAATGAGGAAACTAATGCCATAAAATTAGAAATAATAGCAAAATCTCTATACAGGAAGCAATCTGACAAGATATTACCCATTGGAAATTACTTACATTGTACAAATATTTCAAATGAAAACTTTGACTAAGCTATGTCAATAAATTATGTTTTCATGAACCTCATTTTTTTGTTTCCATTGCTATATAACATACCTCATTTATATAACCATTTTTTTTCCTTTAAAAAAGAAATTTAAATTTAAAATTCATCCTAAAGTAATATTTAAGTGGAGATATTTCTTTTTATATGATTCCCCTTCCAAGTTTTCTGATTTCAAGTAAAGTAACAATTTTAGCATAAATCAGTAATTTGACAAAGTTACATATTAAATAATTATTATTCAATAGCTGCTCAGAGTTGTGAAACAGTAAGTGAAATCTAAAGTTTAAGAAATTATTCTCAGAATATAATTTAGTGGTATTATTATTATACCTATGCTTGAGCTTTAAATAAATAACAATGCTGAGTATTGGGAAATATGTTTTTGCATAAAACTTTATAGGATGCAAACTACAACCCATTAAAACTCCCTGTCTTGCTAGTTTTTCCACTGACAAAATATATAGAAAAATTTATATTTTTAAGAAAATTATTGTGGAACATTTATTTAAAACAACTGATTCAAAATATATTAATAGTAGAGCATAAAAACTGTACATTTATGCTAAGGGCTATAAAAATGAATAATTTATTCTTGAATGGGAAAGCTCAATTTTATATTATTTCCATAGACTCAATATAATCCCAATGAAGTCAATAAGAGGTTTTCTTGGCAACAAGGAGAAGAGTGGGTTTCATGAGTACAGAGAAAAGGATGAATGTATAAGGATAGTCAATAAATTTATGAAAATTAAATTTTATAAAATTGAGGACTTTCAGCTCTAATGATTATTATTAACTAATGGGATACCATGAAATAGATGTGTCTGGCAGCACTCTATTATAGTGAAAGACTATAAACAAGCTACCAGTATTGGGCTGGTTAGTAAATAATGTCTCATCCATATAGTGAAACACTCCCCTGTCATTAAGAATGATGATGGGTTTCTGAATTTTCAATGAAAGGTGTTAATTAGAAATTTGTAAGTGAAAACAGCCAGTTACAAAATAGTATACAAGATATTTAATCTTTTTAAATATGCATAGAAAAATATCTACAAAGGATATATATAGATATATTTATCTCTCTATATATATCTATATATCTATCTATCTGTGTGTGTATATATATATATATATATATAAAAACACTAAATGTGGTTTTCTCTGGGTAGTAGGACAAAGGGTGATTTTTTTCAGCTTTTATACTTTTTGACATTGTGGGAATTTTCCATTATAAAGATATATTATTTTCATAATCATAAGAAATCACTTTAGCATTTATGTGTGGGAATTTATAGATATCAAATAAAATAAAATTGAAAGAGTGAATGCAGATGGCTTCTGGAAGAAAAAAAACCAACAGAACAATACTTTGAGGAGGGTTTCTATGTTAGTGACTCTTCTGCTTGTCCATTTGCTTTTAGTGTGCAGGGACTCGAGGGATACATGGTACTACGAGGAGGAATCACATGGGCTTTAATTTCCTAGTGGCCAGTCTCCTTTTCTTATCATCTTATTGCTGACATCAAGGTGAACACAGTAGTGATGGAGTCTCAACTGATATCACTACCTCCTACTGCTCCTACTGCTGTTCCTACACTTAACATGAAAGCCGTATTTTAATGCCATCCTTGCTTAACTAAAATGAATGATAATCCAATAAGCACATCTCTTAACATGAACCATACTAAAATATGCCTCGGTGATTTCATACAAGAGTTTTATTAAAGAAGGAAAATGTATGGTAATATTAATTACCACAATGTAGAGAGTTTAAATCCTTTTAACAAAACCTTCATTTTTCTAGCTCTGATTTCATGTTGAAAATAATAGGTTTATATGAATATTATATTATATTTTATTCAGAATAAAAATATTTGAATAAAAATATTTGCCATAAAAATGATGTAATGAAAATAATGACTACTTATATTTATGGAGTATTTACTATATGCAAGCATAGTTCTCTTAATAAAAATGCTTTATGTATATTAAGCCAATTATTCCTCAAAGCAATTGATGAGATAGGTGTTATTATCATCCCTGTTTCACCCATGAGAAAACTAAGGCTCAGAGATCTAATAAGTCCTTTGTCCAAAGTCACACAGCTAAAAAATAACAGAGCAAGGAACTATATCAAGGTAGTCTGACTCCGGACCTTTTTTTATTTTTCAGATTTTTAAAAATTTAAGTAAGCTTTTAATTTTAGTTTTACAGGAAAGTTGTGAAACATAATACAGAGAGTTCATGTGTACTCCTCACCCAGTTTCCCCTCTTGTTAAAAATCTTACATTATAGGATGCATTTGTCACAACTAAGGAACTCACATTGGTATGTTGATATTAACTAATCAACTTTATTTTGATTTTACTAGTTTTCCCTAATGTGCTTTTTCTGTTCCAGGGCTCTCCAGGGACCATGTTACACTGAGTTGTCATGTCTCCCTAGCCTCCTCTGGGTTTTTGAAAATTTCTCAGACTTTCCTTGTTTTTCATGACCTAGACAGCTTTGAGGAGTCCCAGTCAGGTGTTTTGTGGAATGCCTCTCAATTTAGGTTTGTGTTATGTGTTTTTCATGACTGGACTGGGGTTATGGTTTTGGGAGGAAGACCACAGAGGTGAAGTACCATTCTCAACATGTCTGATCAAGAGGACATGCTACCAACATGACTTATCTTTGATGATGCCAGCCTTGAAGACCTGGCCCAGGTACTGTTTGTCTGGTGTCTCCACGTAAAGTCACTGTGCTACCACTTTCCATGCCCTGCTTTATGGAAAAAAGTTACCAATCAAAGCCCACAGTCAGTGCAGTGTGGGTATCTATACAAATTACTTGGAAATCTTCTGTCAGAGCCCTCATTTTTTTTTTTTTCCCAGAGCCAGAGTCTTGCTCTGTTGCCCAGGTTGGAGTGAGAACCCTCATTTTTAACTCATTACTTTAAACTGCCTCTCACATCTATCTACTATTTCTTATCATTTGACATATTATTCATGTATGATAGTTTAAAAACATAGTTTTTAATTAATTTTCTGCTTTTTCAAAAGTCCAAAAATATGTTAGAACTAAATGTGACAACAGATAAATTTGCTTTAAATTACTTTCCATAGACCACTGTAGAATTTGTCTCTAAGTGACTAATTAGAAACTAATTTTCCTCAGAAGCACTCAGTAAAAAACTTACAAGAAATATGCGTTCAAGTTGATCCTGAATGTCTTTCATTCCTGGAAAAGCAGCAACTCCTTGGATCATTTCAACAAAGATGCAGCCGACTCCCCTAAACAGAGAAAAAGAATCATTACAAAGCTTCAATACATTCTGCTTAGAAGACTATATCTGGAATTAGTTTTCTCCTATAGAGGAGAAGCAGTGAGTAGATAAATGATGTTCTTGATGAGCACCAAGAGCTGTGTGACCTATACCTAGATCCCATAGCTTTCCTTTTCCCCCATCCCCCGCCACTGTCTATTGCCCCACCCTTAAAGATCTCTAAATAGATGCAACTATACTGGGCTCAGAAGACAGTAGAAACCAATAAAACAGTGAATCCCAGTGGCTCTCCTTACTTTACAGGATACAGCTAAGAAGTCCTTAGCCTGATACAGAAGAGTCTCCATAGTCATGTTCTAACATTTTTCCAACTACTTCATAGCGTACTGTAGTCTCTAGCTGTTCAGTGCTTCTCAGTCCTTTCTGCATCACAATCATCTGGCGAACTTTTAAAAACTACAGATGTTCTGACCACAAACCCTAGAGATTCTGTTTCAATGAATCTAGCTGGAGCCCGGCATTGACACGGGCTGCTCACATGATTCAAGGCAGCTACACCGAGGATCACTGAGCCAGTGATGTACCCAAGTGCCAAACAGGTAGAAGAATGGTATGATACTAGCATGTATATATGGGATAAGTCACATTAATGGCAGAGAACTAGCATGAATGGCCACATATTCCTGTAGATGAAGTCTCCTGAATTGACCTGGTTCTTGCCTTCTGGAGGTCTGGATGTTCAGATAATCTAGTGTTTTTCCTAGACCTCTCTACCTCCTAGAAATTCTCTAGGTTTTTTTTTGTTTTTTTTTAATAACTCTGTTTTGAATGGGTTTATGTTTCCTACAAGTATTCTGATAAAACCATGAACATATCGGGATACTTCTTCAGTTGTTGCACTCATATTCAACTTAGGGAGAGCAAACCCTTGTGTCTTTAGCTTATTTCAGAACCCTAGGTGTTAAGGGCAAGTGATTAACTTTGCTGCAGCTGCTCCAGTTGTTATCACAGTTGTAT
>CAUYSK010015911.1:0-13469 GCA_963575035.1 Avahi laniger | reverse complement strand
TCGTTCTGAGCTCAGGAGTTCGAGACCAGCCTGAGCAAGAGCGAGACCCTGTCTCTACCAAAAATAGAAAGAAATTAATTGGACAGCTAAAAATATATATAGAAAAAATTAGCCAGGCATGGTGGCTCATGCCTGTAGTCCCAACTACTTGGGAGGCTGAAACAATAGGATTGCTTGAGCCCAGGAGTTTGAGGTTGCTGTGAGCTAGGCTGACACCACGGCACTCGCCCTAGGCAAGAGAGTGAGACTCTGTCTCAAAAAAAAGAAATTAAAACTGAATAATCATTTAAAATATTAATTTATTTAAAAATAATAAACCCACTACATGTTAATATAAGTAACATTCTTGTGAAAAAAAACTGTATTTTCCTAGTGAGAAGATTAGCACTGTTTTAAATTTTTGGCAATCACTTTAGTCTCATGATAGAAGACAGTTGGATTTTCCTATCTGTTGTGACATCTTAAAGCCTCTGGCAAAACGTACTGCTTGATTTTGAAAAAAATCAGACTGAAAAAACACAAATAACATCTCAGAATCATTATGAAAAGTTTGATCTCATGTCCCCCTAAAAGGGTATTGGGGACCTCTGGACCACATTAAGAACTGCTCAAATAGTAAAAAGCAAAGTAATCACAGTAAGATAGTACTTCACAGCCACTAGGATGGCTATAATAAAAAAGACGATAATAAGTGTTAACTGAGAATGTGGTAATTGAAATCCTCATGCATTGCTGACAGGAATGTATTATAAGATGGTACAGCTACTTTGGAAAATAATTTGGCAGTTCCTCAAAAGTTAAACACAGAGCTCCCATATGACAAAGAAATTCCACTCCTAGGTATACACCCAAGAAAAATGAAAACATGTGTCCACACAAACACTTAATTATACATAAGTGTTCACAGAGGTGTTAATCATAATAGGAAAAAAGTATAAACAACTGAAACGTACATCAAATGATAGAGAAATAAAATGTGATATATATGCACATAATGGAATGTTACTCAACAATAAAAAGGAAGTGCTACAACCGGGATGAACCTTGAAAACATTAAGTGGAAGAAGCCAGTCACAAAAGACAACGATTCCATTTATAAAACAAACGTCCAGAATAGGCAAATCTATAGACTAAAAATAGATCGGTAATTGCTTAGGGCTGGGGGTAATTGCTTAGGGCTGGAGGGCACCTGAAAAATGAAGGGCAACCACTACAGGGTATAGGGTTTCTTTTGGGGGTGATGAAAATGTTCTAAAATTGATTGTGGTAATGGCTGCAAAACCCTGTGATTATACTAAAAAAACATCGATTACAAACTTTAAAATGGTGAATTGTATGGTACGCAAATTATACTTCAATTATGTTTTAAAAACACATAAGCAATCTCTGTGAATCAGAATCATTAAATAACAAGAGTTTTTCAGGAGTCCAATATATGAGTAAAGCAAATAACAAAACACTGTTCTCAGGGACATTTTTTCCTTAGATATATCTTACAATTGTGATTGAACCCAACCTTCCGGATAAGATGCTGTCCAGAAGAAACACAACACAAGCCACACAAGTAATTTTAACCTTTCAAGCAGCCACATTGAAAAATTTTAAAAAGTCAAATTAATTTTAATAATATATTCATTTAACTTATGGTGTACAAAATGATATTTTGACATTTAGCACATCTACAAGCTATTAAGACATTTAACTTATTTTGTTTATACCAAATTTTCAAAATTTGGTGTATATTTACACTTACAACACATCTCAATTCAGTCCAACTGCATTTTGTACTCAATAGCCACATGTGTTTGGTGGTATCAAAGTGTACAGTGCAGTTCTACATCCACATTATATAACGTTAAATGGCGTTTGTGATGATGACCTTACGGCATTGCAATTAACTTTATCAAAGAAAGGCTCAATTTTACTCAATGCACCATTTAAATTAAGTATAAGTATAAATTAAGTCTAAGTATATTAACATTTTCCCCAAAGTTCCCATTGCCAAAGACACTTTCAGGCAGTATACAATGCCTGAACATTTCAGGTAAATGTATTTCAAAATTTTACACTATAATCTAGAGGACTACATAATCCAAAAAAAGCTAGCTAGAAGTTATATAGAAACTCCCTTCCATTCTCTGCACTAATTTTAATGTTTCTTTCTCTCTCTCTCTCTCTCTCTCACCTCTCTCTCCATTCTTCCAGATGTTATCTTGCTTATTGACACCTGGAAATCCATACAGCTGTTTTAAATAGGTGATAATGTATAAGTAACAGAAAATATAATCTCATACACAGGGACTTTGTGCCACTACACATTTATGGTTTTTAATTTATTTACTTATACAGGTTGAGCATCCCTAATCTGAAAATACGAAATCTGAAATGCTTTAAAGTTCAAAATTTTTTGAGCCCCAGTATGACACAAGTGTAAAATTCCACACCTGACACCTTTCCTTTCTGATGGTTCAATGTACACAAACTTTGTTTCACTCACAAAATTATTTAAAATAATGTATAAAATTACTTTCAAGCTATGTGTATAACGCATATAGAAAATGTAAATGAATTTTGCGTTCAGATGTGAGTCCCATCCCCAAGATATTTCATTATGTACAAGCAAATGTTCCAAAATCTTAAAAAATGTGAAACCCCAAACACTTCTGGTCCCAAGCACTTCAGATAAGGGATATTCAACCTGTATTATTAGGCAAACTCCTATTGATGAAACCACCTTGAAATATACACAGTGCAGTTTATATCCTAACCATCTGTAAGTGCAAATTTAAGTGTGACTCAATTGATTCTGAGTGCTCCATGAAAAATAACTTTCATTTTAATTTGGAATAAAGTTTAAGCTTTATTATCAACTTTGAACAAATAACCTATTAAATAGCAAGTGTACATGAAAAATTAAGGTATCCTGTTTTTGCCTGTTAATCACCCACAAACAGAAACCAAGGGAAAAATAAGAAAGTGAATTACTATCTTACAATTTATTTTACAAGCTACCCAGGAGGATTAACATAATTTCATCCAATTAGGACATATTCATATAAAAACAATATTAGTATGTTAATCTACATTATATAGAAATACTTATTGAAAGATTTTAACTTAACAGAAAATGGGATTTGCCTGATAGAGCACATAAGCCTTCAGTATTACCCTTTGGAAGTCTTTTGCTTACCCTCTTACCCTCCATGATTAAATAAGAATTTTCAGAACCAAATATTTCCCAATTTCTAACTAAACATTATTATAGTAGAATCTTAATGTCATTAAGTATTTTTTAATGCCATACTTTAATCTGTAGCAAATAGTTTAAATTTATCAAACTCTCTTTAAGAAAGTTTAAATTATAAAATGGCAAGTCTTTTCTTGTGCTTTAAGTAGAATTTTACAAATAGGTCATCTGAATACTGCTTTTCTTATTCTTGCATTTTCTGATATCTGCTTCCCTTAACAAAGCCTAACTTGTCTTCAGGTTCTTGGTGCAGAGGTAAACTTCAATTTTTATCACATTTTCTGCTTCAACAGAAAGCAATGGTCAAAAATTTAAAGATTAACTGCCATCAGAAAAAGTTACTTCTGAAAGGCTTTATCTATTAAAAATTCACTTTGGTTAGAGCAGGGTAAAATAAAAACACAGAATTTTAATTTCACCATCACAAAAGCAAAAAGTATCCTCACAGATAAAGCGTATACTAACCCAAACGAATTTTTCTATTTATAAAATACTGACTCTTTCTAATCTTTTGCAGTAAAATGCTGAAAGCAGCCAAGATGACGGAGGCCTGAACAAGGAATCCTAGAAAAAAGACCTAGGGCTTCAAAACTTAATATGCTTACACACCCACTAAACTAGCTAACACTAAAAAGACTGACATATCAAATGTTAGCAAGGATGTGGATCAACAGGACCCCCCCATACATCATTGGTGGGACTGTAAAATGGTACCATCATTGTTTTAAAACAGTTTCTTATAAAACATATAACCGTCCTATGACCTTGTCATTCCACTTCTAAGTATTTAACCATGAGAGGTAAAAGCCTATGTCCATAAAAAGACACATACAAAACTGTTCATAGTAACTAACTGGAAACAGCCCAGGTGAATCTCAACAGTGAATAGATAAATTACAGTTTATTCATATAGTGGAAAGACACAGCAATAAAAAGGAACTACTGGCATACATAAGGATGAATCTCAAAAACGTGCTGAGTGATAAAGAGCCTTACCCAGAAGAGTACATTCAGTACTATAGGATCCCACTTATGTGAAGTTCTAGAGAAGGCAAATCTAATCTACAGTGGAAAAAAATCAAAACAATGGTTGATGGAGGGGGAGAGTGACAGAATTGACAGGGAAAAGGCAAAGTTTCTAGTCAATTAATTATAAGGTCCTACATCCTGATAAAGGTTTGGGTTTACACAGGTGTTAAGTATTTGTGAAAACTCATGGATTGGCAACCATGTGCATTTCATTGCACATCAAATTCACTTTAAAAGTGTAAAAAATAAAGTTGGAATCAATAACATGCACATTGCTGAGGTGACATGTACTTGTGTCTTGTATTGATATTTGCAATTTACTTTGAAATGCATCCAAAAAATAAGATGGACTTAGATCATACAATAAACATAGGAAAATGCTAATTCTAGGTGATGAACATATGGGTGTTGACTGCCCAATTCTTTCAACTTTTCTGTATGTTAGAAAATATAAAAATGTTAAGGAAAATTTTTACAAGAACATTGGGGAGATCAAAAAAAATGTATAATTGTGGTAAAGTTTCTCTCATTTGATGCTACAACACCCTACTGCTTCACAAAACATACCACTTTTGGAATTAGATAAATCTATACCCAAATCATTTACTGTCCCTGGGGAAACTCACATTTCAGGATTTGTTCATTGTTTCCCCTCATAAACCGTTCACATTTTTTGAGATCGTCAGAGATAAACTCAATAATTAATGGAAAATACTGTGGAATGTATTTAACAATAAACTAAAACAATTTGAATTACACCAAGATTCTTAATTAACTGCAAAATTTTGTATTCCTTAACAAACTTTAGTTAGTAAATTATTTGGTAACATTCTCCATTAGCTCCAATTTTATTTTCTTTTATTCGGTTGCAAACGCTAGTATCTGAGTAACGTCACTATCGTCCCTCTAAAAATCAAACAAAAACCTACCCAATAACTGGCATCTAACAGATAAATATACTAAAAGGGAAATAGCGAGTCATCAATGAATTAAAGTCATTCACTTTTCTCCTTAAACCCAGTACTATTACTTAAGATGTGGCTGAAAGCGATTTCTACGTCATACTTAATTTTTTTAAAAAAAGGTTAGGTGGGAAAGATTTCAGCAGCCAAAAGGCAGAACTAAATGTACACGTGCTCCTCAACCCAAAACCTACCTTAACCCGCAGACAGGTGAAACAATGAGTACCCCCTTCCGTTTTTTAATTCACGAAATAACCGCAGCCAAAGCTAAAGCCACCCTTCGACCCCGCCCAGCCTCCACCCCGCCCGGAGCCAGACGGTGGGTCCCTTTCCTTTGTGAGGAGCTGGAGGGGAGGCGACTGAGGGCGGGGAGCTGGGGGAGGAGGCTGGGGGTCGGCGGACGCCAGGGAAGGCATTCTCGGAGCAAACAGGCCGCGCGGCCACGCCACAAACCTCTGCGGTGTCCCGAGGAGCAAACCCACGAACTTGGGTGTGATCTAATTTGGGGCGAGAGCCGGAGAATGGTCATGGGCACCTCTGAGGACTAGCCTCTCCCAGGCCCTTCCGAAATGTCTCCGGCCGCGGGCGGAGGTCCTGCCGCCCCCCCCCACCCCGGCCCGAGCCCCAGGCGGCCTCACCTGCTGGACGGAGCTATTCTCTGGCACAGCGAACTCCTCCTTCTCCTTCGGGGTCTTCACGGTGACTTTCATGATCTTGGGCTCCGCAGAGGCTGCGGCCGCGGGGGCGCCAGCACCTTCGGCCGCGGCGGCGCTGTCCTGGGAGCCCGGAGGGCCGCCGCTTTCACCACTCTCGGCCATGGCGGCGGCGGCGGTGACTCAGGCGAGCAGGAGGGAGCGGGCGAGCGAAAAGAAGCCAGCAGACGCCAGAGCCGGTCGGCCCGGGCTGCAGAGAATGCAGGGCACGCCGCCTCAGTGGCAGTGGGCGCAGGGCCGCCCTAGCGGAAGAGGGGCCGCGGAGCTCGGCGTGGGCTCCGGCGCAGGCCCGAATAGGGCGCTGGGCAGCCGCCGTGCGTTCAGGCGCCGCTCGTTCGCAGCGACATCCGCAGCCGCCGCCGCTTCCTCCTCCCTGCCCCTCCCCCACGTCCCTCCGCCGGCGCCGCGCGGGGCACGCCGGGTAAGCGCCGCCGGCCGCGTCGCCGAGTCATTCCTGACCGGCGTCGCTGTAAGCTCCGGCTGCATTCCTTTTCCTTTCCCGCTCCTTTGCCCAAAGTACGGGTGTGTCCAGCGTGAAGGACTAAAAGCAAAGTGGGTGGGACACATCAGTTCATTTTTTATCCACCTTCACCAAAAAATAAAACGCTGTTTCTAGGAAGCACTGTCACGGCGCACAATGATGACATCACGGTTAGCGAAATTACTAGAAAGGAGCTCGCCCACTGGGCGCTGTGGCCGCGCATGCGCCTGCAAGCTCGCGGTCCAGGTAGTCTCCCCAGCCCCCGATTGGGCCGTGCTCTCCTTTCCAGGCCGCCGCGGTCGACTGGCCTGGCCTTTCTGCGGACCCCGCGGGGAGGAGGGTCTGGTGATAAAGTAGTGGCGAGGTAGTTTGTTGTTTGAATATGCTTGCTGTTTAACTGCTTGGAGGGCTCAAAAGACTTGCTCTTACTGCTCTGTCGCTGGAGTTGAAGATTAAAGTTAATGAAGGAAAGGTTCTCTTCACAACGAAAGGAAAATGGAGTAAACACCTGTGACTACCCTGCGCAATCCCGTGGAGTCATTGCTCCATGGCCAGAGCTTACCGCCCTCGGGTCAGCCGCGTTTGGTCAGATGATCTGGCAGCCTCTGTTGACAGTGGCCTCCGCCGCCCCGCTGACAGTCCTGCGCGGCCGCCCCCAGATTGTCCTAAAATGTGGAGCGGAAACAGGGTGCCCGAGGAGTGCCACCTACCTGGGACAATTTAACATACCTGAGGTGTTCATTTGATATTCTATCAAATTAAGTTACTGCTCCATTTCGGACTTTAGGTGGCATTAAGGATAGTTCAAAAATTATTTTTCGTGTTATATAGGTACAACTAAGAAGCAAGTTAATTACTTTACTTTTGAGACTCCTACATTTGAAATGACCCCATCGTTTGCTTTTAAAGATGACTTGCAAGGAATATACAAACCGGTACATTAACCATGTTAATCATTATTGCACAAATGTAAACCTTGACAGCCCATTGTGACCCAAATCTACAAAGACACATTCTGTATTTCTGCTCTTGAGCCATCCAGCCTTGTTCTGGGAATACTGTTGCATAAACACTGCTTTTTAGGAGGGCCCTTTGGAATCTGGGTCTAAGAAGTTCTGAAGGTATAAATTTCAGTATAGACATCATTTGATACCACCTAAGTTTCTGGCAGCATTGTTCAATTACGCGAACTAACACAAGGTCTTCAACGGAAGGATGACTACTTGATTATGTCTAGGTGGGAGATAATCACTATTTCTCAAAGTAAAGTGCCACCATTGAACGACCAATCATTTGAAATTTCTTCCATATATTGAAATTAAATTTCAACTTCCTTAGTTCCCCATTGCGTGGTCTCCTGTCATGCTGTATCTTGCCTGCACACTTTGCTTAGGCTGCCTCTTCTGCCTAGAACGACTTTCCCCTTGCCTTCACCTGTGTGCCTTCTACTCATCCCATATCATGTTCCCCTAGAAAACTTCACTCCTTACCTTTTAGAGATCTGGTGTCTCTCTTGGTTCTCCAATGAATACCTGTGTGTGTGTGTGTATGTGTATTCCTGTATGTATGGAATCGCTTTGTAATTATCTGTATCTACATTAATTTCTAAAATTTTCTGATGTATATGTGACACAATTTATGATGTAATATGATTTATCTGTAAGAAGATTCAGTATAGTTGCTTATCCATTGTTGAGAAACTTTTTAGACATAATCCTAACCTAGAAGGGGCCACTGGAGGTGGAAGGACCATGATCTAAATCAAGCATTGGCAAACTTTCTGGGAGAGCTAGGTAGTAAATATTTTAAGCTTTGCTGGCTACATGGTCTCTGTCTAAAATACTTAGCTCTGCCTGTATATCACAAAGCAACCAAAGACAATACATATGTGAATAAGCATGGCTGTGTTTGCTGAAAACTACTTACAAAACAGAACAAGCATAGGATCTGATTTGGCCTGCGTAAGATACTTTGACAACCCCTGGTATAGGTATCTGTTTGAGGTATGTTCTTCTGAATGGTTTTTGTTAAGTAAATGGTTAGTCTGGAGAAAATTATAAGAGCTTATTTCATCCATGCTACACACATTAATTGAACACAATTAATGTGCAAATACTGTATTGAGGTTACAAAGACAAATAAGACTCAGTCTGTGCTGTTAAGAAACCTAGAGGACAGTTGGAGAGGGCGTTGGGGAGGGAAATAGGCAGTGATGTGCTGCTAAATTTTTAATAACCAACTCTCCAGAAAACAAACCTTGATTTATAGCCTTTGCCAGTTTTCTTGATGTAAATACTTGGAAATGGCCAATTCTAGCTACCAACTTGAGGTGAGCTGGCTCATAAAACACCTAAAATTTTACCAATCTGCCCTCAGAAGGTAGCTCCAACTGAAGAGGTCTCACTTTGAGAGAATCCTTATTCAGAGTTCAAGTATATTGTTAAGAGGTTATTATTCACATGGTAGAAGAATTCTTGGGGTAATCACACTGTGGTTCTCCCCATGAATAAATTCATGTGCCTTGTCTCCAACAGAACAAAGAATTCTTCCTTGACAAAATAATTCAGTCAATTCAATCAATAAAAATTTATTGAATATGCTCTGACAAACTTTAATCCTCTGATCCTGTGTCCAGGAACTGACATACCTTTAATACAAGGTAGTACATATGTCAAATAAGTGGTATAAATAACATGTCTTTATCATGTTGCTACCCTCCTCAAAATCCATCATAAACTCACCATTGCCTGGAAAATAAAGCCTAAGCTGCTTTTTTTTCTCTTTTTTTGATAGCTCAGGGAGAAAGAAGCTCAAGCTTCTTAAGTATGAACTCAAGGCCTTCCACAACCAACTCCTAGTCTGTCTTTCAAGCTTCATTCCTATTACTCTATATGGATACACCCTGTTCCATTCAAACATGTTTATTACCATCTCTGGAAGTACATTACACTTTTCTCACCTCTGATCATTTCTTCAAGTCATTACACCCCCTACCTTGTACCCATTGTTGCTACCTCCTCTCTAAAACCTTCCTTGGATACCCAAGCCTACAGAGTCATTTTAGTTTTCTGACCTTCTGTCGTAATTATTTACACAATTCACTTGACCATTTAATCATTTGTAGCATAGCTTCTATTATTTTAAGCTCTTTCTCCTACCACCGGTTTAGTTCACACCCTCATTAACGTTGGCCCAGATTACAGCAATAACCTCCTAAAGATTCTTCTGCCTTAGTAAAGTTTTCAGTCTCAACTCTATTTTCTAATGGTTCTGTAAATTATCCTTCTAGAACTAAGCTAGATCAAGTCTAGAACAAATCATGACACCTGCTCGAAAAATTTTAGTTGCTTTCGCCAAAGTATTAGAATAATGTCTAAACCTTGTGGCATGGTGTCCAGGGCCTTCTGTGACCAAAAGACCTTGCTCCTCACTCATATCTTATCTTCAACCAAACCAGTCAACTAAGCTGTCCGAGCATGTCTTGCCTTTTCCTGCCTCAAACCTTCAACACAACATTTACAGCAAATAGAAATTCTTCCCCCTTATTTTGTCCCTATTGTTTTACCCATCCTTCAAGATTCAAATGTGACTTTCCCTAGCAGTTTTTCCCTGATAATGTTTTTGGATCAGAAATATCCTCTCAATCCTCTATATTCCCATATAGCCTTATTACCTTCATGTCACTTACCACATTCTGTCTTGTTTTATACTTACTTGCGTGCATATCTCCTTTATTAGACAAGGTCCTTGAAAACAGGGATCAAGTCTTAATCATCATTTATACCACACAGTTCACAGCCTAATTTCTTGGCCTGAGAGTATTTACTGTTGAACTGAATTGTTGAACTGTCATGTTTTCCACTAGGGAGGAAACTCACTTAGAGCTTTAGATCACATTTTATACTCCTTTTTCCTAAAGTTTATAGTATAGTGACATAGATAGATAGATACATGCATACATGCCTCAGAACTTAATTGCTTTACAGTGGAAGTTCAGAGGAAGGAAACATTATTCACTCCCTACTTGCATAGAGTGGGGAAGGTGGGATAGTCCAAGAAGGTTTTTGAAGAAAATGATTTGAACCAGGTTTTGGGGAACGGATACAACTTGTTAAGTGTGTTGAGAGGGACAACATCATGAGAAAGACACAGTAGTGGGAAATGGAAACTCTCCTAGGACACTGGTGTCAAAGTGGGTCCACAGTCTAGGAATAGTTCATAAATATCTCTAGGGCTCTCTTGCATACCCTTTGTGTAGCTTCCCCCAATGGTGACATCTCAAATTGTTGTTGCATAATATCAAAACCAGGAAATTGACACGTTAACTGCACTACAGATCTTACTTGGTTTTCACCATGTTTTTTAACCTGCATTCATTTGCACATGTGCACACGTGTGTGTTTGTAGTTCTGTGCAATTTTATTCCATGTGTAGACTTGTATACCATCACCACAGTCGAGATACAAAACGATTCCATCACCAGTCTCACTATTTTTTATCCTTCCTATGCAGCAGGGTTTCTCAGCCTTGACACTATTGACAGCTGAAGCCAGATAATTTTATGTTGTGGGGGGCCTTTCCTGTGCATTGTAGGATGTTTTGCGGAATCCCTGCCTCATTAGAAGCCAGTCGTAATCCCACTCTACCCCTGTCAGGACAATCAAAAATGTCTCTTGACACTGTCAAATGTCCTGTGGGAGGCAAAATTGTCCCTGGTTTAGAACCACTAATGTACGGAGAGCTGGGGGGATCATCCCTACCACCTGCACCTTTCCTCTTATCTCTTCTCACACAAAATGGAGTAGCAAATGTTATCAAGTATCAAATGATATTTCACTACAAAGTCTCTTTAATTCTGCGCCTGTTATAATACTCAAGATAAACTTCACTGTGGATTTTCCCCAGTAGATGATAAGTATTGCTACGATTCCATTATAAACTTGGGTTTAATCTCAATTGCTAGTTTCATTTACTCATCTCTTGTCAAGAATCTGGAATTTACTAAGGCCTTATGAAAATGCCTGAAAATATTCAAAGACTATTCTCTTTGGACCTTTCTTACAAATGGCATACTGCTGATAACCTGAAACACAGTCCCTAAGACAAGCATTGAATATCTTGCAGAAGCGGTAAAACTGGTTCTCCTGGAAACATAAGATTACAAGGATAAATATTTTGATAAGTAGACTCAGGCTTGGTTTCACTTTGTGTAAAACCCCAAGCCTAATGATTTCAGTGCACAAATTTATTCAAAACAGACCCATTCTGAATGTGTTTCCTGGACTTAGAAAGTTTCCTTATGTGAAGGAAGAGTCTGCCATCACGTTGTATAAACTAAGCAGTCGGGAAGTTTTAGGTGTTCTCTGAGGGCAGAGAGAAGTAGGTTACATATTTTCAAAATCTACATGTGAAACAAATCATCTAGGAGTTCCAGAGGATAATAATGCTTCTAGGAGAAAAAATAATGCTTTTGCATCATTTTGGGGATATTGAAGAGTTTTATAACACTCAAGAAAGCAATTTGTTGAGGTATTTTACATGAGAAGCTGAGAAGTGTTTACAAAAATATATTGTCTTCCCATCATTCCATTTCATCCAAATAATTCTTACAATCTTGGTTCCCAAAATGAGTTGAAAGGTCAGAGAGAACAACACTGTGGCTTATCTGAGTTGTTCTATAATCTGTCAAGAACTGTGAAGATTTTTCTCTACTTACAAGCTAACAATTTCATTAATACTAGCAGAAAACACAAGACTCCTACATCAGAAACAAAGGACTTTGTTACATCAGTGTCAGTGGCTGGTGTATCAGCATTTTCTTTCACAATTTACCCAATCCTTAATTTCCACAGGGTAATGCAGATAGGGCTAGGTGATCTCTGTACACAGGTTGCATTATAGGAGAGGAAACCCAAACATGGGGAATCCAATTCTTTTATAGTGGGCAATAAGCATGCCTTCCCTTTGCTCCATAGGGAGATACTATATCTTCTACGACTGTTCACTATACAAATATCCTTGAAAAAATAGTCCAGAACAAAAGCAGTATATTAGTTTCCCATTGCTGTTGTAACAAATTACCACAAATTTAGCAGCTTCAAACAACACAGATTCATAATCTTACAGTTCTGGATGTCGGAAGTCAAAAATGGATCTTAAAGTGCTAAAATCAAAGGCTGTGCTCCTTCTGGAGGCTGTTAAGGGAGACTATGTTGCTTGCTTTTTCCAGTTTCTAGAGACTGCCACATTCCTTGGTTTGTGGCCACATCACTCCAACCTCTACTTCCATTGTCACAACTCCTCTGACCCTCTGCCTCCCTCTTCCCTTTATAAAGAGCCTTGTGATGATGTTGGGCCTACCCAGGTAATCCAGAATAGTCTCCCCACGTCAACATCTATATGTAATCACACACAGAGTCACTTTTGCACATTAGGTTCTATGAACTGAAATATGGACATCTTTAAGGGTGCATTATTCTGCCCCCTATAGGCAGTCAGTACCTCTATTCACAAGAGATGAGAGACCCATAAAGAATTGTCTTCCCACCGGCACGGTGGCTCACGCCTATAATCCTAGCACTCTGGGAGGCGGAGGCGGGCGGATCGTTTGAGCTCAGGAGTTCGAGACCAGCCTGAGCAAGAGCGAGACCTCGTCTCTACTAAAAAAAAAATAGGAAGAAATTATCTGGACAACTAAAAACATACATAGAAAAAATTAGCCGGGCATGGTGGCGCATGTCTGTAGTCCCAGCTACTCGGGAGGTTAAGGCAGGAGGATTGCTTGAGCCCAGGAGTTTGAGGTTGCTGTGAGCTAGAATGATGCCACAGCACTCACTCTAGCCCGGGCAACAAAGCAAGACTCTGTCTCAAAAAAAAAAAAAAGAATTGTCTTCCAGTAATATCCACCCCTTGTTTCTATACTCTCTTGACTTCTGGAAAACTTTCCCAGGAGGATGCCACTCTGTTGGTCACTGATTAATCTGACTACCTGAGGCTGGCACCAAATCCATTCAATTTGTCACATACAGCATTAATAA
>CAUYSK010015908.1:0-16991 GCA_963575035.1 Avahi laniger | reverse complement strand
AACATATAAGTGCACATATAAGAATAACATCTATTGGATGTTGGGCGGGGGGGGGAGGGGGAGGAGGGAGAGGGGATGGGTATATACATACACAAAGAGTGCAATGCGCACCATCTGAAGGATGAACATATTTGAAACTCGGACTTAGGCAGGGAGGCAAGGGCAACATACGTAACCTAAACATCTGTACCCCCATAATATGCTGAAATAAAAAAAAAAAGAATAACATTTATTGGGTGTCGGGCAGGTGGGAGGGGGGAGGAGGGGATGGGTATATACATACATAATGAGTGCGATGCGCACCGTCTAGGGGATGGACACGCTTGAAGCTTTGACTTTGCGGGAGGGGGCGGGGGGGGGCAGGCAAGGGCAACATATGTAACCTAAACATCTGTATCCTCATAATATGCTGAAATAAAAAACAAACCAAAAAACTCCTGTGCTGATCAGTAGTGGGATTGTGCCTGTGAATTAGCCATGGCACCCCTGCCTGAGCGACATAGTAAGACCTCGTCCCTACAAAAAATAAGAAAAAAAATTAGCTGGAGGCTATGACAGTGTCCTATAGTCCCATGACTCAAAAGGCTAAGGCAGGAGGATCGCTTGAGCCCAGGAGTTTGAGGTTGCAGGGAACTATGATTTCACCACTGCACTCCAGCCTGGGCAACAGAGTGAGACCCTGTCTCTAAAAAAAAGAAAAGAAAAGAAATCTGAAGTGTGGAAAGCCTGGATGAATACTTAATTGAGTTATTCCTACTCCAGGTACCCTGGTGCCTCGCTCATTACCTGGCTTGGTATATCATGTTCTAATCAGGGTGATGCGGCCTTGCGATATGATCTTGGGGTTGCCAAACACTGAAACTCAGTGCTTGGCTAAACCCACTGTTATTGGGACATTTCTTTTCCCTGAACTCCACCCAGAAGGACTGGTCCGGGTTCTGCCCAATTCTAGAGGTGGTTCTCTTTGCTAAGGCCAGGGTCAGTGGGTCATCTTAACCCTTTCTTGAAGAGACTCAGGCCCCTGAAAGTGACTGGGCATGTTTCAACATGGAAATAGCTGAGCTGGACTGGAAGTGGCCTAGCATCTGGGGTGCTGAAGATTCTTGGCTGGCTGCTCCATGTGTTCTCAGAGCAATAAGTCAAAAGTCTTTGATCATCCAGTCATAGCTTGCAAGGAAAAAAAAAAGAAAGAAAGAAACATTTTGAACGTTGTTGATGATACCCACCATGGCTGAACTTACCTGAACATCACAGAGGCCAATGCACCTAAACAAGCACACTGGGTCTGAACTCAGTAGCGCTCAAAAAAAAATCAGCAGCTTGTCTTATGACCTGCTTGGAAAAGATAATATTTTCATTGGATTTTTTTTTCCCTCAACTTCACAGGTGAAGACAGACCATTTGAAGTTTTGCATCCTGTTTCCACTCAGTCTATTTCAGGGCATACCTTTCCCTTCTCAAACGTGTACTCTTGATACTCCTGAGTACTCTTGATCTGGAGTATGCTTCCTACATGGACATAAAAGAAAGACTGATGGCAAGACTTAATGTTTTTGAAAATTCCTGAGCTGTGCCCTTATTTGAATGCCTTAACTAAAGTTGTGTCAATTCTATTCAAAACACTATAGATTTTCTCCACTTTAAGTTTCTCTAAATTACGAAAATGAACATTCCATTTTGTTCACCTATTATTTCTTTTTTCTGAATTGTTCCTATTGTCCTTTCATTTTTCCTTTGACAAACTTTTGCTGACCAGCACAAGGGAAGTTAATATCAAGATTGAAATCCAGCTACTGACGTGAATGGATGTGTAATTCCTCATCCTGCCTCCCTCTTACAGGAGTATTTTTTAACAGAATAGTTAATGCAATATTTCAAATTACGTGAACTCATCTCCTGAGTATTTCTAGAGAAGTACAATTGTATTTAATACATCTTTGTCCCACTGAACTCCCTTTTCTACCAGAATAGAATGCATCTGGAGAATGGGAAGTATCTAAGCTGTGACACTTAAAATAGTATCATATGACTTAAAAGGCATCACTGTGCTGCTCAGTGGTGGTAACATTTTGGATAAAAACTGAAGGTGGTTGAGCCTCTGCCTATCTAGCACTTATAGCCTATCATTCTTGCTCCAAGTACGTGGACTTGACATCTGTAATTTGCATGTAATGAATGATATTTTGCTTTGATAACCTTTAATATCATCTTTACATTAATTTAAATTACATGCTGAGTGCTTTACAAAAGATAATCATTATATAGTGCTTATGATGAGCTTTATGAAGAAACGTAAAAATCTGACAGTGCCAGAAAGTAAAAACATGCTCAAAAAAAAAAAAAAAGTGACAGGAAACATCAAAAGAGCACAGGAGCCAACCTGAAAGGGCTCCCAAAGTCCAAAGCTAGAGCAATTCAAGCAAGAAAATAAATAATGATAGTATTGGATTATAACCCGAGAATAAAATTAATAGCTTCGAGTACATACGGAAATAACTAAATAACTGACTAAACAAGGAAATAGATCAGAGAGAAGGGACAATCTTCCTTCCAGAGGAATTCCAATTAATAAATGTGGAAGAACGGAGAGAAAGAGAAAAGCACCCCTAGAATACCACAGTAGTAGATGATACAGGCACAATCCAACCAAGATTCACAAATTAGTGGGTAAAAGTTCAAGGAGGAACAGGATGTTTGCATAGCTTCAAAGTGTTTTCCCTGAAATCAATATGTCTTCATATTTAATAACTTTACGACAACCCTGGTAGACGGCACCTCAGCAAGCAGTGAGGGCTCCATGCCAACACTTTTGAGGCTTTCCCATTCCTCCTGTGCATCACGTGTGCCGGGTTAAAGGTAACTTATGTCAAGACCAAAAGCCGAAGGAATCACTAATGTCTTGCTGTGTTATGTTGACCTGGCTTGATAACCTCTCTTGGAATAACCTACTCACTCCCCTCTTTCTCTTTTTCCGTAAATCCTTTTCAACAAGTCCAAGAGAACTGGGTTTACCTGCTCTATAGAGATGCACAAACTAATCAACTAGATCATTTCTAAAACAGCTAAACCATGATTTTCTGTAGCAGCTGTGTAGGAAAGGCTTGCTTTGTAAAGGACAAAAGAAAGCAACTGGAAGGTGAGATGTGCTTTTCCACAATGCTATCAAGCCGAAATAGGGTGTTCTTGTTTAAAAATCTGAAGAATACCTGAGTAATCAACTTCAGAGCTGATCAGTCACAGGAACTCGTATCTAAAATGCACATAAAGAGCCTCAGTATATAGACTAACTTGTTAAGAACATTTTTCCCACCTTTTCCGCAGCACTTCTTTGTCTAAGAAAATAATAAATTAGGAGAACAGTCCTAGGAGATTAGGCAAAAATATGGTTTCTATTGTTTCTACCCATCCTGCTGACCCCTCTCCCCCAAAATCCCAAGGGGCCATGTGTAAGGAAGGGCATTTGCACAATTAAAAAGCATATCAAATACTAATCAAAAAAGCTTCTTCTTCCCAGCCTTCTTATTCCATGGTTAAGAAGAAAAAAAAGTTCCAAAAGCACCAGACATTACTTTAAGATCATATGTGTGAAATAAGCATTGTAATAAATGTTAACATTAAATAGAAAATTAGTATTTAACATGGGAATAAACCATATCAGCAGGCCTTTTCTTTTGAGAGAGAGAGAGAGAGAGAGAGAGAGAGAGAGGATCTCACTATGCTGCCCAGGCTGGCCTTGAACTCCTGGGATCAAGGGATTCTCCTGCCTCTGCCTTCTGAGGCACATGCCACAGTGCCAGCTTAACGGGCCAATTTTAAAAATGAAAGCTGATAAACTAACAATAGGGGGCTTTTGATCTCATCAGTAATAAAAATTTTAAAGTAGGAATTGAGTTTCAAAATAGTTTATTTTTTTCCCCTGAACTTTTAGGAGAAGGTCAGCTCAGGGGTCCTATCACAGACTGGGTTCGGTTGAAGCTGGGCTCCAGGCTGCATGGGCGTTGGGCAGCACTCCAGACAGAGGGAAGAACAAGTGAGAATGCTCAGAGTCTGTGGAACAGATGGTGTTTTCAAGGGGGCTCGTGCGGAAGGGGCCAGAGTGCAGCCAAACATGCGATTCTAAGCGGTCTCTGTGCCAGGCCGAGTGCGAACAAGACCCTGCAGGCAATGAGTAGGAGCACAGATTTCTAAGCAGACTGGCCCGGCCCGGTGACTCACACCTGTAATCCCAGCGCTTCGGATCAGTTTGAGGTCAGGAGTTTGAGGCTGTAGTAAGCTGTGATTGCACAACTGCTCTCCAGCCTGGGTCACAGAGTAAGACCCCGGCTCCGAATAAATAAATAAGCAGACTGCTGACTTTAGGAAGGTAACTGGTGAGCTCTGCGGAGGCAGAACTGGAGGAGGGAGAGCCTGCAGGTGGGAGGCCAGGGACAGACCGGAGATATGAAAGGCAAGAAATATGATGGCGTTAACACTGCCAACAGAGGAGAGGTTGCATTCTAGAGCCGTTTTTGAAGCACACTTGACAGGATCTGGAGACAGCAGATTTGGGGAGAGGGTAGGGAGCAAAGATGGACGATTCAATAGACATATTTTGTCAGCTGGCTAGGACATTGGGTAGAGGAAGAGATCAACCATGTGGAGAAAGAAGTCTTTGTTGGGGGTAAGGGTGTGGAGGAGATAATGAGTTCAAATTTGATTTCCATTGAGAGTGAATCCAAAAGGGAACGAAGTACTGATTCATGCTACGACATGATTGACCCTTGAAAATATGATGCTAAGTGACGAAGCCAGTCATAAAAAGCCACCTATGTATGATTCCATTTATATGAAATGTCTGGAACAGGCAAATCCATAGAGACAGAAAGTAGATCAGTGGTTGCCAGGGGCTGGGAGAATTGGAGAGTGACAGCTAATGGGTACAGGGTTTGGGGGAGGAGGGTGACAAAATGTTCTAAAATTTATTGTGTTGATGGCTGCACAACTCTGTGAATATATTAATACTAAAAAACTATTGAATTGTCCGGGCGCGGTGGCTCACGCCTGTAATCCTAGCTCTCTGGGAGGCCAAGGCAGGCGGATCGTTTGAGCTCAGGAGTTCGAGACCAGCCTGAGCAAGAGCGAGACTCCGTCTCTACTAAAAATAGAAAGAAATTAGCTGGACAACTAAAAATATATACAAAAAATTAGCCGGGCATGGTGGCACATGCCTGTAGTCCCAGCTACTCGGGAGGCTGAGGCAGGAGGATCGCTTGAGCCCAGGAGTGTGTGGTTGCTGTGAGCTAGGCTGACGCCACGGCACTCACCCTAGCCCGTGCAAAAGAGTGAGACTCTGTCTCAAAAAAAAAAACAAAAAAACCTGTTGAATTATACACTTTAAAATGGGTAGATTCTATGATATGCGAATTATATCTCAATAAAACCTGTTACACATTTAAAAAGAGTGATAATGGCTACAGAGTTTCAGCAAAGGTCTGGAGATGGATAATGGTGATGGCGGCACAACACTGTGAATGAACTTGTGCCACCGAACTGTACACTTAAAAGTGGCTAAAATGATAAATTTTGTTATGTATATTTTCCCACCAAAAAGAGTCAATACTTCGCGATTGGTGGATTATATGGGGCTGGGTGGGGATGGTTTTCCTGTGTTTTGCCTCCTCCAATCATACCCCCACCTTGCTTCCCAAACAGGAAATCAATATTGCAGTAACCATTACCCTGTCACCCTTAATGTCACCACCTTGGGGTTCAGGGAAACCAATCATACAGTGGCCTGAGCTGACAGTGAGAAGCCACAGCCGTCCCCCAGGTTGTGAAGCCCCCAAAGCAGACAGCCACCCTCAGATGGGTTCTCGAGCCCCAGAGGCCATAAGACTTCATTGAAAAGTCTCTGAACCAGGTGCTCACCCAACAAGATATGGCACAACCCTTTTCTAGCACAACTTCTTATTAAATAGAGTCAGTCAAATCAAGTTCCTCTTCTCCAAAATAATTACAGGCCAGCCAGAGGCAAAAGCAGGAAGTAAGGGAAGTTCATCTTCTTCGCTTTGCTCGCCGGCCCAGGTTTAAGATCCCACTCCTCTGCTGAAGTTTTCTTTCCTGTAGCACATTGCAGAGATAATTGATAATCACTAATTCTCGATGGAATATCCCTCCAGCCATTTTTTCAGATGTGTACTGATACTAACATATACGATGATTTCTTATTATCATTGTAATTTTTTTTGAGCTGGTAACTCCTCTTTAGTGTTCTCATGATGGAAATTGAGAACCTTGAAGAAGGGCTACTTTTTTTCTTGGAGGATTCTCAAATCACCTTTTCGCTTTTTCATGAATTTGATTGTGAAATATTAAACCTATCTGGAATGGAACTTTTTGAGAATGTATTTCATAACCTTTGTCCGGGAAGAAATTAGAATTCCTGCTAAAAATGCTGCAGTGATTCTCTGATACCGGTTAGTAAGATGAAGCCTTTGTCAGGGCAACTGTTCCCTCCCAGCCACTCTGCCCCTCGGCTGACCTAAGGCCAGAAGTCTGGTGAGGTCTAGCCAGACATTCTTTTTCCTTGTGTCCAGTCTGACGCTGATCATCCAACCATTCACTTCCCAGAAAACGTCCCAAGCAAGAGGGAATCTTGCAATGAAACTTTGCCATGTGTTCATAATTAAACTTCCCGTGAAGTCTTACTTATGCCTCAGTCTCTCACAACTGGAAACAACACAAGAAACCTATCAGACAGGGACTAAACCTTTCCGCAGGGCCTAAATAAAGGAATGAAAAGGTTCAACCTGACATAAAAACAGTGTCGTGTGTCTTTGAACATGTCTCTGGGCAGCAGGACAATCTGAAGATAATGGTCACTCCCATTTATTGGGCAGCAGGGCCCGTGAGACTCTTTCATCCTCTTTCAAATTCTCATGACAACAGCGTCCGTTATGTGTTACTATTCCCATCTTACAAGTGAGGGAACTTGAGTTCAGAGAGGCTAAATGTCAACCCCAATCAACGTCCTTTAGCAGGGGAGAGCAGGCCTGGGAATGTAAAATCAGCTCTGTCTCATCCCATTAGAAATGATGAAATTGTCTGAAATTGGACAAAATGACCCGATTTGTTTTCATGGTGTAGAATTCCTATTCAATGGTCTTAATATCAAATTTCAATGGGCCCTTGTGGGTGTTTTCCTTCGTATGAAATCTAGATACATATAAAATGGTATAAGACTAAGTGATGACACACAGATGACACGCTTACAACATTAAAAGCTTTGCAAGCAAATACTTCAAAAGGCTAAAAGGTCATCCTGGAGCCGGACAGCTGGCCCTTTTTCCTTCTATTTTCTGAGCCAGCAGGGCATGGGGGTGCAGCCACAAGCCTGGGCGTGATCAATTCGGGCTTCACCTGGTAGTAGCTGGCGTATACCCCAGGGAGGGTTTCTTAACCTCTCTGTGTCTCAGGTTCCTCATCCGTGAAAGGGGGAGAATAGTGCTATTTCACAGGGTTGTCACAAGGCTGTAACAGGCCGATGCTTGTCAAGTGCTTAGGATAGTGTCTGGCACTGTTCCGGATTTTCTTGAAAGAGCATAATTTTAATAATGGAAAAGGTCTGCTTTAAAGGTTATTATGCCTTCACTATTTTATTTTTTTCCTTATTTGAATATCTCAGAATCAGTATTAACTATAATTGAACAAAGAAACATTTAAAAATTATTGCAGGACTTTAAAATCAGCATCTAATTTGACAATTTGTAGCAAAGTCCTGCAAAATACACACTTCTGGTCAATCCTAGCACACTGGCTGTTTGTGTTTGTTATCTCTCCCTCTCAAATGCTGGTAAAATGATAGCAAAGAAATCAAAGCGGCCGTGGCTCACGCCTGTAATCTTAGCACCCTGGGAGGCCGAGGTGGGAGAATCACTTGAGCTCAGGAGTTCGAGACCAGCTTGAGCAAGAGCAAGACTCTGTCTCTACCAAAAATAGAAAAATTAGCTAGGTGTGGTGCCACACGCCTGTAGTCTCAGCTTCTCCGGAGGCTGAGGCAGGAGATCACTTGAGTGAAGGAGTTTGAGGTTGTAGTGAGCTGTGATGACGCCACTGCACTCTAACCAGGGCGACAGAGCAAGACCCTGTCTAGCAAAAAAAAAAAAGAAATCAAAGGAGATCCTCTTGCAAGGACGACGAGAACAGGAGAGAGGAAGCATCAAGGGCTGTGCATTCCAAGGCACTGTTGGGGTTCAAACAGCAGCCTGGGAGGGGTAACAGGCTTAGCAGGAAGCCACCAAATTGGGGTCTGTAGCAGACCCAGAAAGAGAGCCCCTTCCCTTGGCTGAGCAAAATCCCGGCAAGGCTCAAGGCTGAGGTCAGAGGTCAGGGAGACAGCACCCTTGTCTGTACACTGAGAGGCTGGACCCTCAGGTCCCCTCCTGACCACACTCCACCAGAATGACTCCTCCAGGCAGGAGACAAGAGCCTTATTCTCTGCAGACGTTAAACCTGACAGGATGCAGTTCTCAGTACCCTAGTGAGCAAGCTTGGTGCATCCTTCCAGCCTGCTCTCCCTGCCACAGGCACGGTATGAGAGGTGCTTTCTCCAGAAAAACTGAAAGGGCCGGGAGGAAAGATCTCCAGGTGTGGGTGTAGGAGAAACTCCAACCAAACGCTGATTATCCGGAGGCAGCAGAAACCAGACATGTGGGAGATGAGATTGGCAGTGAGTTCCATTAAGCTTTTAGAACAGCCCACTTGGCTGCTATAAACTGAGATAATTAGTGGGAGCTTCTTCATGATTCTTGAGAATTGCTGCAGCTTCCGTGCCAGCGTTGGAACTTCAGGCCAAGATCTTCAGAGTCAACTCCTCCAACCTTTTTTGCAGTGACCCTGACCTCTACACTTACCTCTCCCTCCAGCTCTTCCAACCTCCACGTAAACCCCTGATTCTATATTCCACCTTTCATACCTGAAATGCCTAGAGTGGCTTCTGTTTCCCTGGCTGAACTTAGGTGGATTCGGCCTGTGCCAGAGGCTTTTGTTCCCATTCTTGGTTCTCCCCCAGCCTGTGCTGGACACTGGAAGTATGGATGGCTTTGAGTCAAGTTCATTCAGTGGACAGTACCAGCAGAGATGGACGATGGGAGGAGAGAGAAGTTAGGGTATATGTTTCCTGCACTCCTCTCCGCTGAGTCACGGATTGGCTGTGTCCTTCTGCTGAAGACTGCTGCTCCTGTCAGCTGCCCCTTTCCACGTGCAGACCTTTCAGAGTCCCAAATGCTATTCCCTCCCCTGGCCCCGCAGGCCTTAGGTAGTAAGAGCTCTCTCTTATTGCTACCCATGGGATATTGATCTATCCTCTGTTGTTTCCCCTAAACCCTGCCCACACCTTCATAAACAGTCCCTTATTAAACCCTCCTCAAAGGCCCAGTTTAAGTGTAGCATCTGTTTCTTGCCAGGCCCTGACTGACACAGAGCTCTGTCATCCCTCACTAGGGACTCTGTCCAGGCTCGCAGGATGACCTAAGGCTTTTAGGTGCCTCAGTGTTCAATGTAAACAAAGATCACCAGACAACTGAGGAACACTTCCAATGTGAAGGAAAAAGCCAAAAAGCAGACAAAATGGGAGCTAAGAAAAAAATAAGTATATAGGGAACAAAAGAAGACTTCAACATCAAGAACCAAAACACTGAAAGATTCTCAGAGTGCTAAGAGCAGAGATTGCACCTTGGAAACAAGGATAGGCACAAATGAAAATGAAAGAAAGAGCAAAAAAGAGAGAGGGGAAATGGAAAGGGAAGAGGAGGAAGAGGCAGCAAAACCATTACAATCAAAAGAAAAGAAAGAGATCTTGGAAATTTGAAGTATAATGGATGAAATTTTAAAAATTCAACAAAAAAGTTGTTATATAAAGTCAAGGAAATCTCCTGGAAGGTAGAATAAAAGAAAATGAGATTAAAAACAGAACAGAGGAAATATGGAGGATCATTCCAAAAGGTCAATATCCAACTTACAGGCAATCCAGAAAAAAGTAAACAAAGAAATGGAAGAACTAAAGTTATCCAATAAATAATACAAGAAAATGTCCCTAAATTGAAGGACAATTGTCTCCACATGGAAAGAGCTCACCAAGAGTCCAGGACAATGAATGAAAAAAGACTCATACCAAGGCATATTATCATGAGATTCAGAACACTAGTGATAAACCCTAAAAGCTTCCAGAGAGAAAAAGCAACTTGCATAACAAAAGATTGGGAATTAGAATGGTACTTGACTTTTCAGTTATGCCTCTTGAAGTTGAAGGATAATGGAGCAATACTTTCAAAATTCTGAGAGTAAATCATCTTCAACTTTGAATTCTATACTCAACCAAAGCATCAATCAAATATTAGTAAGGCGGAATAATGACATTTTCAGACATGTGAGGACTCCAAATACATACCTCCTAGGTATCCCTTTTATACAATGCCAGAAGGATGTGCTTCAGTAAAAGAAAGGAGTATGCTAAGAAAGCAGAAGACATGAGACCCAGGAAATGAGGGATTCCATACAAAAAAGCAGTGAGAGAAAAAATTCCTGGATGACACTGTGTAGCGGGTCAGTTCAGCTTGAACAGAATGGAGAGCTCTAGGAGGGAGGTCTGATTTATTTGGAACATGTTACTGATAAGCTTTGGTAGATTTAATGGAGGATGCAGATATAGGGCAGAATAATAGCCCCCAAAGATGTTACACCCTAATCTGTGGAACCTGCGAATATGTTACATTATATGGAAAAAGGAATTAAAGTTGTAGCTGGAATGAAGGTTGCTAATTAACTGACTCTGGGAAGGGCAGATTATCCTGAGTTATCCAGGTAGGCCCAGTGTGATCACAAGGGCCCTTAAATATGGAACGGGAAGAAGGGAGAGTGTGGGAGTGATGATGCAGCATGAGAAAGACTTGAGGGGCCATTGCTGCCTTTGAAGATGAAAGGTGGCCACCAGCCAAGGAACGTGGGGAGTCTCTGCAAGCTGGAAAAAGCAAGAGAATGGATTCTCCTCCAGAGCCTCCAGAAGGAATGCACCCTGCCAACACCTTGATTTTACCCCAGTAAGACCCACTTTGGATTTTGACCTTGTTATAGCAGCAATAGGAAACAAATACAGAGGATTTGAATGAGTGTCTAAAACTAAGCAAGTAAGAAAATTCAAGGCAGTTGTTAGCACCAGGAAAAACAATAAGTTGTAAAAAAGGAAACAATCTATGTATAATCTTTGTGGTTCAGCAAAAAAACAAACAAACAAACAAACAAAAAAAACCCCACAATATGTATTTGGTGGTATAATATAAAGCAATTAATGTTGATTAACCAAAAAATATGATAATCATAAATTGGGAGACTTTGGGGTTGGAAGTTGGGGGGTATCTTAGTTCATTTGTGTTGCTATAAAGGAATACCTATGTTTGGGTAATTCATAAAGAAAAGAGGTTTATTTGGCTCATGGTTCTGCAGGCTGTACAAGAAGCATGGTGCCAACACATCTGCTTCTGGTGAGGGCCTCGGGAAGCTTCCACTCATGGCAGAACGTGAACGGGAGCTGGTGTGTGCAGAGATCACATGGCGAGACAGAAAGCAGAGAGAGGAGGGACGTGCCAGACTCTTTTTTGCCTGCAGCTCTTGTGGGATTTACAAGCGAGCTCCCAGGAATTTCTAAGAGGTCAGCTACGTAGTTACTCATGAGGGATCTTCCACTAGGCCCCATCTCCAACACTGAGGATCAAATTTCAACATCAGGTTTGGAGGGTCAAATATCCACACTATAGCATTCATGTAACGTAAGGGAGCTAAATTCTAATCTATTGTAAGAGGAACTTAATAGTACCTAAAATTCATAAATCAAGAAATAGCAGGCCGGGCGCGGTGGCTCCCGCCTGTAATCCTAGCACTCTGGGAGGCCGAGGTGGGCGGATTGTTTGAGCTCAGGAGTTCGAAACCAGCCTGAGCAAGAGCGAGATCCCGTCTCTATTAAAAATAGAAAGAAATTAATTGGACAGCTAAAAATATACAGAAAAATTAGCCGGGCATGGTGGCGCATGTCTGTGGTCCCAGCTACTCGGGAGGCTGAGGCAGGAGGATCGCTTGAGTCCAGGAGTCTGAGGTTGCTGTGAGCGAGGCTGACGCCACGGCACGCACTCTAGCCAGGGCAAAAGAGTGAGACTCCGTCTCAAAAAAAAAAAAAAGAAAAAAGACAAGAAAAGAAATAGCAGTATAGGCATCTCATTTAGATACAGGGAGGTGAATCCAGAAAAAACAGACCTGAGAGTTGAAAGTGGTTCCTCTTGGCGAGCGGAGCTGAAGAACACAAAAGGGCTGCCTAGGTAGACAGGCCTTATTTAGGACAGTTTACACTATGTGTACGAGGGCTACCAGGAAAGCGTCCAGCCATTGTTCATATAATGAGAACAGTTTGTGCGACATTGACGTAACTCGGCAGCCAAGGAGAGCGGACTGGGATGCGCATGCGTGAACAATGACGCCTTCACGGTACTAGAGAGTGGGGCGCTAGACATTGTTGAGTGAGCACGTGCACTGTGTAGCCGTTGCATTCAAAGTGACTCAGCGAGCAGAACAGCGAAACAGCACCACATTTTGCGTTAAGCTTGCACATCCCTCCATGGAAACTATTCGGATGATTCAGAAGGCTTTTGGGGACGATGCGATGAGTGCAGCGCAAATAAAAAAAAGTGTAGCACAAATGCTTCAAAGGTGGTCGAGGATCTGTTGAAAGTGATCCACATTCTGGAAGGCCTGCAACAAGCAGAATACTTGAGACTGTTGAACGTGTCCGGGTTAGGTGAAGAGACACCTCACACACTGGGAGAACTGTGTGAGGTCCAGAAAGTGCCTACTTTGAAGGGGACCGAGGCATCATTGTTCTATGTACAATGTTTCTTGTATCTTCTTCAATAAATGTCTCTATTTTCCATATGACATGACTGGATACTTTTCGGACAGACCTCATCCATCAGCTTCTTATTGCTACTGTAACAAATCACCACAGACATAGTGGCTTAAAGGGACACAAATTATTATATTACACTTCCGGAGGTTAGAAATCTGAACTGTGTCTCAGTTGAAATCAAGGCTGAAATCAAGGTGTCAGCAGGGCTGCACTCCCACTGCAGGCTCCAGGTAAGAATGCTTTTCCTGGCCGTTTCCAGCTTCTATAGACTAGAGGCTGCCCACATTCCTGGGCTCGTGGCCTTTTTTCTACTTCCATCATCACATCTCCCGTGACTCTCCTGTCGCCCCCTTTCCTTTATAAAGACCTTTGTGATGACATCGGGCCCACCTGGATAATCCAGAATCATCTTCCCATCTCAAGGTCCTTGATTTAATGGCACTTGTGAAGTTCCTTTGCAGGTTCCAGGGATTAGGAGTCGACATCTTGGAAGGGGAGGATGTTATCCGGCTTACCCCAATGTGTCTGTATTACTTTGATAAAAATATTTTTTAAAACATGTGCTCCTTGACCTAACAACTCTACTTCTAGAAATTAATTCTAATGGAATAATAGTCATGTGAACAAAAATCTCTGTTCATAGACATTGTTTATGAAGCTGAAAAAGTATCAACAACTACATGTTCATGACAAAAAGTTTTACGGTAGGGTCACAAAGACTACCATGTAGCAATTTAACATTTTGCTATAGAGCTTTCTGATGAATAGAAAAAGATATTAGCTGTATGTTAAGTGACAAAAGCAAATTACCAAATGGTACATTAACAACTATTCACTTTTGTCAAAAAAGTGTGTGTGTAATGTGTAGAGAAATTTGAGCATTTTTGTATATGTATATACACATATATGTATATAGAGTGTGTATGAATACATATTGAGAGACTGTGTATATACAGTGTATATAAACACATATATACAGAGACGGAAAATGTGTGACCCTGTGTGTGTGTGTGTGTGTGCGCGCGCGCGCGCGTGCAGAGTGGATATATATATATATATATATATATATCCCAAAAGCACACAGGGATTGAGACCAAACTGTTAACTGTGGTTACCACTGAGTAGTAAGAGTATGGGTAATTTTAATGTTCTTCTTTATACTTTCCCATGCTTTCTAGAATTCTTTCCCCATCAACTATACATTACTCTTACAACCAAAAAAAAGGTTTCATTTTGCCTAAATAAATAAATAACTTTTTAAAATGAGCACCTGAAACCCTAGAGACTAACTGCAGCAGCAGCCATCACCAAAGATTACACATGTAGCAATTAGCACAGCTAAGAAAAGTATGTCAACTACTCTTATTAATTAACACTCTCCAAAATGTGGTTTAGCTATACGCGCTCTAGAAATATGTTGAAGCCATGACTATAACCCTACATATCCTGTTCTCTTTAGATTCTTGTTTTGTCCTAGGGTCTATGAGGCCAGAACATCTTGGTGGGTGCTACATGTCATCTGGTTTCTAGGTGGCATTCGAAAAAGGCAGCTCAATTCCCTTCCTTGCCCATTAGGTGGGGCAAGAAAGCTTTAGAAAAGTCCCTACCAACTAACACACAAACAGGAAGAGACTAAATTGCAGAAAAAGCAGTTAGAAGGGCTCAGATGTCATCCCAATCCACTTGGGTAGGATGTGTGCTAAATTTTTCTGGGGTGTAAATAGTTTTCAGAGAGTTTTCTAGAGAACACTGTGTTAAGAATCTACAGGGCCAGTTGCGGAGGCTCACGCTTGTAATCCTGGCACTCTGGGAGGCTGAGGCGGTCGGATCACTTGAGCTCAGGAGTTCGAGACCAGCCTGAGGAAGAGCAAGGCCCCATCTCTACTAAAAATAGAAAGAATTAGCCAGGCCATGAGTCAAGGAGTGTGGGTGGTGTTTAGAAACCGGAAAAGGTAAGGAAACAGATTCTCCCCTAGAGCTACCAGAAAGAAACACAGCCCTGCCAACACCTCGACTGTAGTCCCACGAGACCCATTTCAGACTTCTGACCTCCAGAATAGACAACCTACAGAATGAGAGAAAATATTTACATGCTATACATCCAATAAAGGGCTGATAACTAGAATCTATACAGAACTCAGGAAAATCAGCAAGAAAAAATCAAACAACCCTATCAAAAAGTGGGCAAAGGACATGAAGAGAAACTTTTCAAAAGAAGATAGACTAATAGCTAACAAACATATGAAAAAATGCTCAACATCTCTAATCATCGGAAAATGCACAAGAAGATATCTCTTAACTCCAGTGAGAATGGCTTTTATCAAAAAGTCCCAAAACAACAAATGTTGGTGTGGATGTGGAGAGATAGGAACACTCATACACTGCTGGCGGGACTGCAAACTAGTACAACCTCTACAGGAAGTAATATGGAGATACCTCAAAGAGCTAAAATAGAAATACCATTTGATCCGGCAAACCCATTACTGGGCATCTACCCAAAAGAACAAAAGACACTCTATAAAAAAGACACCTGCACTCGAATGTTTACAGCAGCACAATTGACAACTGCAAAGATGTGGAAACAACCCAAGTGCCCATCAATACATGAGTGGATTAATAAAATGTGGTATATGTATACCATGGAGTACTACTCAGCCACAAAAAACAGTGGTGATCTAGCACCTCTTGTATTATCCCGGGTAGAGCTGGAGACCATTCTACTAAGTGAAGTATCACAAGAATGGAAAAACAAGCACCGCATGCACTCACCAGGAAATTGGTACTAATCGATCAACGCTTAAGTGCACATATAGTAGTAACATTCATCAGGTGTCAGGCAGGTGGGAAGGGGAAGAAGGGAATGGGTATATTCATGCCTAACGGGTGCAGTGCGCACTGTCGGACACGGTTGTAGCTCTGACTCAGGCAGTGTAAAGGCAATATATGTAAACTAAACATTTGTATCCCTGTAATATCCTGAAATTAAAAAAAAAAAGGAGAAGAGTAAACAGTAAAACAGAGCGGGATAGCCAAGTGCTGCCCCAGGGCTTGGAGAAGTATGGGCAGATCTTCAGAAGAGAGATTTGGTGGAAGGGAGAAAATTATCAGAGAATGGAAGGACCTAAGTCTCCAGATTGAAAGGATACACCAGGAGTTCAGCCCAATGAATAAAAAGCCCATACCAAAAGACCCATCATTGATAAATTCCAGACTCATAAGAGAAAAAGGAAAAATCCTAAATCCTTCCAAGGTTAAAAAAAGAAAAAACCGTTCACATATACAGGAATGAGAGCAAAAGCAATGGAAAAATGTTTTTAAAATAGAAAAGGATTTCCAACCTATTCTAGATATTTCTTATAAGTGGAACCATACCAATATCTGGCCTTTTGTGTCTGGCTTCTTTTACTTAGCATAATGCTTCCAGGGTTCACCCGTGTTGCAGCATGGGTCAGGACTTCATTCCTTTTTACAGCTGAATGAGATTTCATCACATGGATCTGCCACCTTTTGTTTATTCAGATAGACACTTGAGTTATTTACACTTTTTGGCTATTGTGAATAATGCTGCAATGAACATTGCCACACAAGTATCTGAGTCCCTGTTTTCAATTCTTTTGGGTGTATACCCAGGACAGGAATTGCTGGGCCATATGGTAATTCTATGTTTAGCTTTTTGAAGAACATTTTGGAAATCTTTCACCACAGTTGTTAAGAGACCATTAAGTTAGCAGCGTTGTGTTTCCTACAGTCCCTTGCAGAAATTGTCATCAGTGAGAACTCAACATTAAATTCAATTTCTTCTTTACTAAATATTATTTTAAGTATCATTAGAAGGGGTTAGAATTTGAGACGAGAATGTACTTTAGAAAATTATCTGTAAAGTTTAATCTAGTTTTCACTATCTTAAAATATGTACAGCACAGGCCGGGCGCAGTGGCTCACGCCTGTAATCCTAGCACTCTGGGAGGCCGAGGCGGGCGGATTGTTTGAGCTCAGGAGTTCGAGACCAGCCTGAGCAAGAGCGAGACCCCGTCTCTACTAAAATTAGAAAGAAATTAATTGG
>CAUYSK010015905.1:0-96352 GCA_963575035.1 Avahi laniger | reverse complement strand
TATATGTATTTTTAGCTGTCCAATTAATTTCTTTCTATTTTTGGTAGAGATGAGGTCTCGCTCTTGCTCAGGCTGGTCTCGAACTCCTGAGCTCAGAATGATCCGCCCACCTCGGCCTCCCAGAGAGCTAGGATTACAGGCATGAGCCACCGCGCCCGGCCTAAAGCGATTGCTTTTAAAGGATACCTTTCTCTCGATTGTATTTGTCACTCATCACGAACCAATGACTCTGCGTTCATAGACAGCTTTCAGAAAGTCTCAGAACTGTGGCCATCGAGTCACTTGGTTGTTTACTTTTGTTACAGAAGGAAGGAAACATGCAGTTCCATGTCCAGAGATATTTAATATTTGGACCAAAACCACAATATGTGAATTAGCTTTAGTCCTGAAAATTCAAAGTCGATTTCTTCTAGCAGGTCACTTAATTAATAAGTAAAATGCAATTACTTTACCCATTACAGAGCTGAAGGAAAAATAACACATTAAGACCAAGCAGGAAGATAATTACACTATAACTGAAGGCCATTTTGACAATTATTTTCGACAAACAAGGTCGTAGTTACTTACAAATTCAATCCTGTATACTCAACCTCTCATTTGGAGCAGGAAAATGAGCAGTGGTGGGAGTGGGGTCACATAGAAAAGGGCGTCAGAACAGGAGGGGCTCTGCGTGATGACACAGGCTTTGTAGGACTGGGAAGGAGGGATGTTGATGTCAGAGCCAGGAGGGAAGTTTCTGAATACTTTGATTTTCTGAAACTTTAGAACTGAGAGGTAAATAAAGAAAAAAAATTATTGAGAGACATAAATGACATGAAAGTTAATTTCAGAAATGTTGGAGCAGTAATGAAAAATGTTTCAAAGACATAACTAAAAGTGGGGTCTAAGTTTTAGGCTTATTGCCTGTTTCTGAGGTTTGTTCTCTTGTTTGCTATTGAGGTTTTGCTGTAAAGAAACAGAAATTCTTTAACTTTTATTTGAGTCTCAACTGAAAAATAGAAGTGTCCTTCTACATGTTCCTAACTCCTTCAAATGACCTAATATTGAAAGCTACCCTCTGTGAGAGGAGAGTGAATGACCACACTCTGTTTTTACAGATATACACAGCCCTCTTAAAACACGGTATCCGCTCCAAGCCCAGAAGAGGATTTTAGAATAAACAGAGTTGGTCCTTGCATTATTTCCTGGGTTCAGCAAAGGCTGCAAGTTCCTAGTCGCAGGCACAATAAAACAACTGCAGTCCACGATAAGAAAGCACTGGGTCCACAGCCCAATTTGCTCAGCAAACCCTGCAGACTCAGAGTCCCCCGTGCTGGTCTTCCCTGACCTCGCAGAAGGGCTTCTCTACATCCAGGGAACTTCCATATCAGATGACACTCTCACTGATCACATGCAAACGTCCACACTCACTCCTCTGAGGAGATTCTGGTCTCGTCTCTGGAGTGTGTTGATCACCACCCTTTTCCCAACCCACCAATTCTGCTGATCAGACTTCTTTGATGATAGCCACCCAGGAGTGCTTCTGGGATAGAACTTACGTGTGTTGCCTTCTTCTGCATATGGACCCTGGATTCTCTTGCTGGGATAATGCTTTTGAAAGCATTCTGGCCCACCTTAAACCATAAGATCTGTGACTTTCCCACATGTACTGAGTTTATCTGATTTCTGGTGTATCCTTTTGGAGGCCACTTCCTGCCATTCTGGTGAGACTTTTCTAGCATGGATTCTGTCAGGATCCAAAATGGCCCCAGGCACTTTGGTCAGTCCATTCTATGTGCCTAAATAGTACTGTCTAAAGCCACCAAGGGAATATATTTGTCTCAAAGGTTAGTAATAAGCCCAGGACTTCAGAAGTTCTGGGATGAAATACCCACTAACACCATTGGTTGGCCAAACATGGATTGGTGAGCCACTTCGTTTGCCCAACCTCTTTGCCTAGTCTAGCCATGAGTGCTTCTAACACTCCATATCACTAAAAACCCCCACCAGGTGTTTGTCATTTATCAGAAGAGAACAAATACTTCTTTCAAGGTTTACTAAAACATCACAGTGAAATGCCTAAAGAAATGAAAGTGCTCAGGACTTCTCTGTTCCTTACATGATCTCACAGGTCTCTTTTGCCTCTAAAAATGTGTGACTTTGGGGGTTCCAGAGGAAGAGAAAATGGCAGAAGCAGGTTGTGAAGATGAGTAGGTGTCTGCTAATAACTACACAGTGTACAAATATTTATTGAGCATCTACTGAGAGCAATCTCTGGTCTAGGTGTGGAGACAGAACAGTGCCTAGCCACGTGCAGCCTTCGTTCTTGCAGGCTGATCTGAGGATGTGAGAGCCCTCAGAATTCACATGACATTCACAGCCCTCCCTGCCACTTCTTGGAGCCTCAGTTCTGTCACTCATTCTGAAGTCAGGAGGGCTGCTGCCCAAGAAGTACACCGATCAGACTGTGTTCATAAATAAGCCCAAATTGGCTCTAATATTTTATTTTCCCCCACTTGTTTGATGTCCACCTTTTAAGCCATTTTCTTCTCTTCTCAATTCTTATTCCAGAAGTATGTTCATTTCTAGCCAGACTGCAAATAGAGTATTCATTGGAGACTGTCTGAAACTGGAGCCTAATTATTTATCAAGTTGTCTTTCCTTAGTCTTCTATTTAGCTGGTGGGACTGTTTATAGATTTCTGGATGTGTTTATCAAATAGGCTCATTTGGCCCTATTTACAAAAAAACATAGAAAAAACACACACGTTTCCCCATTTTTTCAATACTTTCATCTTAGAACCTTCTAAGTGGCCTAAAAATAACATTGATCATAGTAAAAAGTTATTTACTGAGTCCTTACTGAGTTCATTACCGAGCATGGGGCAAAGCATTTGACCTGCATGACTTCATCAGACCTTAGGAAACCCTCTGAGGCAAGTGCTATTAGCATCTTCTTTTGTAGCCCTGAGAAGTTAACGAAGAGGCCTGGGTTACATGGTTAGTACAAAATTTTTTTTTATCAAAGTGTACCTAACAAGGGGATTCTGATATGTGACATGTGGCGTTATGGTTTCAAAACTTGGTTTCCTGATTATGACTTCAGGGTGGTTTGAATTAAAGGGAGAAATACCACACCGGAGCAGAAGCAGAGGGAATCCAGCCACTGTTCTGCCTCAGACTATCGCTGTGTTTTTCTAGAATAAGTGTGTTTCCTTGTGCTGTCACCTCAAAAGTTAACAATGTGATGCCTCCACCAGGGAAGTCAGGTACTTCTTCCTCTTGACCCCTCTGGACTTTATTTATATAGACACAGCACTTACCACATATATTATAAAATATCTGTATACATGTTTATCATCCCAGTAAGGTGTGAGCTCCCTGCAGTCCCGGCCCATACTTTTGTGCTTCTCTGAAGCCCGGATGCTGGGCACACACTGGACAGACGGTAAATGTTCACTGAATATGCATTTTTAAATGCCCTATATATCCTAGTTTCTTTTAATAACTCCTTATATATTCATAAACTCACTGAAATTATCTCTGAAGCTTATTTCCAACTTGTTTCACCTCATAAGTGAACAAACAGTATAAGTTTACTACCTGCTGGGTAAAATGATGCCTTCTTGCATTTGTTGTCAAAATGTTTCCTTTAAATTTCCTAGAATTGAACCTTCATACACTGTTGGTGGGAATGTAGATTGGTATAAACATTATGGAAAACAGCACAGAAGTTCCTCAAAAAATTAAAGATAGAACTGCCATATGATCCAGTCATCCTTCTCCTGGGTATATCCCCCAAGGGAATGAAATCAGTGTCTCAGAGAGATATCTGCACTCCCGTGTTACCGCAGCATTGCTCACTAGTAAGCAGCCTAAGCGTCCATCAACAGATGAATGGATAAAGAAATACATACGTACAATGGAATATTGTTCAGCCTTAAGAAAGAAGGAGATCCTACCATTCGTAACAACATAGATGAAACTGGAAGAGATTGTGCTAAGTGAAGCTGAACAAAGAAAGACAAATACCACATGATCTCATTTGGATGTGGAATCTAGAAAAAAGTCAAACTCATAGAAACAGAGAATAGATTGGTGGTTACCGGGGGTCGGGGGTGGGGAAAGGAGGAGATATTGATCAAAGGGTACAAACTTGCAGTTAGAAGATGAGTATGTTCTGGAGACCTCACGTACAGCGTGGTGCCTATAGCTATTAATAATGTATACTGGAAATTTGCTGTTGAGAGAGTAGACTTCAGGTGCTCTCAACACACATACACAATAGGCAACTGTGTAAGGAAAGGGATTTGTTAATTTACTTGACTGCAGTGATCCTTTCACTTCGCATATGTATATCAAACATCATTTTGTACACCTCAAATATATACAACTTTTATGAAAAAAAATTTGTGGCATTGCATTATAACATAATAACAACATTTAGAAGCAGTGCCTTCCTTTCATCATATTGGTTTTTTTAATGATTCTTTTGTTTTCCAGGAAGGTGATGTCTGGCCCAACTCATCAGCTGAAATCACTGTGTTCTTTAACCCTCTAGAAGCCAGGCTCTACCAACAGACCATTTACTGCGACATTTCAGGTAGAGACCTCCTCCACGTGGTAAACTCAGGTTACCAAGTGCCCAGAGCATGAAGTGGGGCATCTGCATGTATGTGTGCTCGGGCCATGGGAAGGGCACCGTATCAGTGCGGGAGTAATGGAGCCAAGCAATGCCCCCGTCACTTCTTTCCAGAACAGATCAATCTGAAAGTGCCTTACAGTTGCGGCAGGTAGGGGAAATGGGAACCAGGGATCTTACAGCACTAAGGTCATTACTCGTGACAAATTCCCACAGTGTTATTTTTTGCGCCTTTTGTAGTATTTGGCTACTAATTTTTTTCTTTTGAAGTTTTAATCAAAATAATGCATGCCAAGTGGGATGGAAAGGCAGCCTGGCAGAGGCCAGAGCAACAAGGAGGGTATACAAATAGGGTAGCAACCTGATGGCATCAGGAGATTCAATAATACAGAGGGATTAAACAAAAAGTAAATATCTTGAGGATGATGGGAGCCAGTATTTTTCACTCCTGGAGGAAGGAGATACAAAGAAGAATGCCAAGATAAACCCTTTGGAATTGGTGTTGTCAGCATGAACTCGTTGTTGATATGTTAAGATAGATACAGAAATAAATATATGTGTAAATGGGTGTATATACAGATGCATATAAATGTGTATATTTCCTGACTGTGTCCATTGAGAGATCCTGGAAGCTTTGAGATCCTCCTAGCAATGAGCACACAAAGCACCCAAAGCTTGGTTTCTAAATGCCACTCCCTAGTGAAAGGACCTGGCTGATTTCAGGACTGAGGCAGGGAAAGAACAAGAGGAGCCTGGAACATTCCCTTCGCTGCAAAGTAAGGAAGGACTCAAAGAATGTTGGGGACATGTCAAAATGACACAGCAGCCAGCAAAGAAACTCCCGACCACATTTGGAACAAGCCAAGAATCAAAATAAATAACGATATTAATAGATTATAATCCACTGATTAAATAGGAATCTATGAATCCACTTAATAAAAACGTACCATTTGGCAGTCACCACAGTAATAACCAATTCAGGTAAAAAGCATTAATGGATCTTAAAGTAATGGGTGAAAGTGGGGCATGGAAGAGGACTTTATGTTGTCTCAAAATATCTTCCCTGAAAATACTTATTATAAAGGGGAGAAAACTAAGTGAAGAAGCCTGGTAGATGCTGTCTTTGTTAATCCCAGCAGTAATGGAGCAAATCAACCTCTGGAACAGTAGCTGGTGCTATTTACTTTTGCGGTTTTATGTGTGGCTTTCCCAGGAGAGTGTGGTGCTGAGGTTATTTTAAACTGGGGCAAGAGTAGTAAGAGTGCACAGTCCTTGAAGTCCTTTCAAATGCAAATATTCCACTGCTCAGTCCATACCCATGTAGTCACTCTTCTCTGTGTGAAAAGCGCAGTCTTAGAACACGCAGAAGGATGGGCTGCCTGGCCTGCGCTGCCCCCCTCCTTCCCCAGGTGTGTGTCCCTTCCTGACGATGTTCCCCTCACCTTCCCCGGATAGGACCATCACCTTGACTTTTATGATAGTCATTCTCTTGCTTTCATGTATAATTTTACCACCTAAAAAGTCATCCCTGAGCAAAATAGTGTAGTTTGCCTGTTTTGGGAATTTATGTGTTGGAATCATATGATTTATCTTCTCCTGCTAGCACCAAGAAAATAAAGCTACTTAATAATTGTTGATTGAATGAAGGAGCAAATAACTGAAAAAAATGAATGAATGATTGATTGAATCCTAGTTTAATCTGGTCTCTCCCTTGCACACGAGTGGGGGATTCTTAAGATGTCCCTAGAATGAATGCAGAATGGTCTAGGAGTTTCTGGATCAACATAAGTCAGACCAGTGTCACCTACACCAGACTTCCTAACGGGTCTGGAGGAAATGTTGGTCCCACAGTGTCAGACATGGGCTGGAAATGCTCCAGTGGCTCCCGTGCCACAGGTGGTGGGACCTGCCTCCCATCTGCAGCTCCCCGTGGACATTGTGCTTGGCCTTATTCCAGGGGGTTGGCTGCTCTCCGGGAGGTTCCCAAACATGACACAACTAGTCGTATTTATCTATTGTTTCGTTTGTAATTCCGAATTCTACCACAGAATTCACATCCTGGGTAAACTGAATAGTATAATTTTCCATCTGCATGACATTCTTCTTTATTTTGTTAGTGGTTTATTAAAAGATACGATTGCTAGGGAAGGGCTTTGTTTACATGGTAATTTCATGTTATCTTCCCTGTAACTTCTATGCAATTCTGTCTGTCTTTTCAAGGGCTAGTGATGATTCCTTACTATTATCTTTAATGCGTTGGCAAAACCTCCTGGTCTTAGGTCACTAAGAAACACGTCTTAGGCAGACAGAAAAGCTCCTTCCTTTGTTTTGTTTTGCTTTGCTTTCCTTTACTCTGAGATATATACGACATATAGAAGCAAATACACATAGATATGTTTCCGTTTCCTTCTCGTGCCTTTTTACGTAAATGATGGTATACTTTATGCAATGGTTGTAACATTGCTTTTTAAATATTTCTTAGAGATTATTCCATAACACTAAATAAAAGGTGTCATTCTTTTTCATAGTTGTATAGGAATCCTTTGTATTTACATGCCAGAATTTAATTTTTAGCCTTGTGTCATTATAATATAGAAGATAGATCCAAAAATGCAGATGATACACCCAGTGGTAGGTGCAGTAGTAACCTCCCAAAGATGCCCATGTTCTAATCCCCACAATCTGTAAGTATGTTCCTGTGGATGTATGATATTACACAGCAAAGAGGAATTAAGGCAGCAGATGGAATTAAGGTTACTAAGGAGCTGACCTTACGTTAGGGAGATTACCCTGGATCATGTGCGTGGCTCACTGTAATCACCAGGGTCCCTAAATGTCAAAGAGGTAGGCAGAAGTATCGGTCTCAGTGTTAGAATGATGCAATATGAGAAAGTCTTGACCAGCCATCTCTGGCTTTAAAGATGGACGGGGCAAGGAATTCAGATGTAGCCTCTAGAAACTGGAAAAGGTGAAAAAAAAAAAAAAAAAAAAAAAAGATTTTCTCCCAGAGCTTCCAGAAAGGAACACAGCCCTACCACACCTTAGTTTTAACCCAGTGAAACCCACTTTGGACTTCTGACATCTAGAACTTTAAGATAATATATTTGTACAGTAAGCCACTAAGTTTGTGACAATTTGTTATAGGAGCAATAGAAAACTAATGCACATGCATATACATTATAACAAATAATTATAAGGCAAATACTATGTAATTGCCACCGAGATCAATAATAGAATATTCCCGGCCCCCTTGAAGCCCCCTGTATGTCCCTTCCCAATCACACTCCTCTCACTTCAACCTCCCCTGGGATAATCACCATCTGACCTTTACAACCATCCATTCCTGGCTTTCATTCGTCGTTTTTACTCCATGTCTATATCCCTAAACAACACAGTTTAGTAATGCCTGTTTTAAAATGTAACTGAAATCAGCCTGCATGTCTCATCCATGCTGTTGCTTTCGCTCTAGTTGTATTTCATTTTCATTGTTGTACAATGTTCCCTTCTGTGAACATATGTTCAGAGACAGGAAGTAGCAGGGAAGGCCGCTGGTCTTGTAGGGAGTTCTCTCAGGATGCATGAGATTTAACCTACATCTCCCGCTGCAACCTTCTTTTCTTTTGAAAGCATTTACTTATTTTATTTGAGACAGTCTCTGTCACCCAGACAGGAATGCAGTGCAATGATGATAGCTCACTGTAATCTTGAATTCCTGGGCTCAAGTGATCCTCCCACCTCAGCCTCCTGAGAAGCTAGGACTACAGGTGCATGTCACCATGTCTGGTTAATTTTTTCTTTATTTTTTGGAGAAATGAGGGTCTAACTATATTGCCCAGGCTGGTCTCAAACTCCTGGCCTCAAGCAATCCTCCTATCTCAGCCTCCCAAAGGACTAGGATTATAGGCATGAGCCACTGTGCCCAGCCTGAAAGCTTTTTATATCTAGGCATCCTGAGTACAAAGATGTACAAACGCGTAGTTCCCACCTTCAGAAAGCATAGAATTGAATGGAGGAAACTGACACATAAGCCGACAGTTTATATTGCAACGCTCCTCAGTGCATGGATGATAATAGAAGAGGGTATGGGGCACACAGCTCAGTCTTGGGTGTCAAGGAAGGCTCCCAAGAGAAAGTAACTCTTCATGTATTTGTTAATCAAGTAAAAACAAAAACAAAAAAGGCTTGTCAGGCGGGGAAATACTTTGTGAAAATACATAGAGAAACATTGTGTGAAAATATATAGCAGGAGTATGAAATGAGAAAAAATTACAAGTTCTTAGGGTGTGGCTGCCATGGAGATTGAGAGAGAGACCATCAGACATACTGACCAACTGACTGACTGCCTGACTGACTGGCTTGGGAGGGGAGAGGCAGTGCCAGGAAACGAGGCTGCAGGCTGGAATAGTGGGTGGGGTCCAGTTCATGAAGGTCTGCGCTCCAACGCCAGACTGAGAACGTGGGACTTTATGCGGAGTGAAGTCAGCGATGACCGAAGGGCTCTAAGCAGGGGAGCGATCTGCTCACATCTGAATACGGCAAATTTAACATCATCAACATCTTTTCAGTTAATCTGAAACTGAACGCTTTTTCTACTTTTGAGATCATCAGATTTTCTTAGAAGTAGTTAAATCTGTATGTTAGATATTTATAAAGACTTGCTGATGGTTTGATCTGGGTCTTGAAACTGCTCTTTCATCTATTTGGACTTTCCAGTGGAATGTGGACGTTCCTCACTTAATCATGAAGATTGCCTTTTTAAACAAATGCAAAGAGCAACTCCACAAATGAGTTTAGATCAGCATATGGGAACTTCGAAAGGAAGTGACACTTTCTAATTATAACTGAAACGTATTGCTAGATAACATTGTTAATGGGTGCTTCAGAGTCAAATGCAGAAAAGCTACGTGGTGGAAATGATTCCAGATGCACCCACTTGCTTCAATGCCAATTAAGATGAAACCTCATTGTCCATTTTCATTCTGTACATCATAAAAGGGAAAAATCTGAATTTTTAGGATAATTTAAGGCTTTTGATTTTTGCGTTAATTGAACTGAAGAATGAAGATTGAAGTAAATTTAAGAAAGAGAAAATCACCCCAATCATTAAAAACTTTTTTTGGGTTTTCAGAATAATAGGTGAATAGTACTCTAAATATTGGTAGGTTTTCTTTCTCAAAACTCATCAGACCACAATCTCATAATAAAATAAGTTTCTTCATCCTAAAGAAATTTCTTGGTCACCTGCTCTGTTTAAATTATATTCTCAATTATCAACTATTTCAAATGTAGAGAAAATACAGAGAATAATGTACAAATATCCATGTATACCTAATCCAGACTTAAGAATTCTTGAACAAAAACAAATGACAAAGTATGCCTATGTTTTTGGTTAGGAAGATTAACATCATAAATAGGTCAATTCTCCCTGTAAATGTAATGTGATCCCAGTAATAATATCAGTAAGTTTTTTTTAATTAGTCAAGCTGATTCTAAAGCTCTTATGGAGGAAATAGGTCATCCAGGATTGCATAGAAAATTCACGTGTGTGCTCACACACACACACACAAATAACGTGGGAGGACTAGCCTCACCATGTGTTAAGATTTACTAAAAACCATAGTAGAGGCCAGGCATAGTGGCTCCCACCAGTAATTCTTGTGCTTTGGGAGTCCAAGGTGGGAAGATTGCTTGAGACCCCATCTTTACAAAACATAGAAAAATTAGCCAGACATGATGGTGTGCACCTGTAGTCCGAGTCACTCCATAGGACTCACTGGGTTAAAGTCAAGGTGTCAGCAGGACTGGTTTCTTTGGAGGTTCCTTGGAAAAATTCATTCCTTGTCTATTCCAGCTTCTAAAACTGTCAATGTTCCTTGGCTGATGGCTACATCTCTCCCATCTGCTTAGGTCACATTGCCTTTTCATCTTGTGTATCACATTTCCCTCTGCCTCCCTCCTAAGGACATTTGTGATTACATTTAGAGCTACCAGGATAGTCCAGAATAATCTCCCCATCTCAGAATTCTTAATTGCTTCTTTTAACACATAAGGCATTTTGCCATATAAACTAATATTTACAGGAATGAGGATGTGAGTATCTTTGGGTGCCATTATACAGTCTCCCACAGATCCCCTGTGGATGTCAGCTGTTTTGGCTCCTTATGCTACATAGTCTGGCTTTCCTCACTAATCTTCAATACCTGCTCTGATATAAGTCAGTCTCACATGTATGTGTGCGTCCATTCTAAGTACTCTGTTCCCTTTGTCATTTTGCCCTCTCTGCCCCGATACCACACTATCTTAATTACAATAGCTCTATATTAATACCAGATTTTAATGTATGAAAAGCCAAGTCCCTCCAATGTATTCTTCTTTAAGAATGTGTTGTTATTATTGGCTCTTTGATTTCCCATTTAAATTTTAGAATCAACCTACCAAATTCCACCAGATGGCCTTTTTTTTTTTTAAGCAGTGCACTGAATTTATAGCTGTAGATTACTTGGGGAAAAATTGACCTCTTCATGATAGTGAATCTTCCTTTTCAAGAATATAGTCTAATTCTCCATTTATTTTCTTGTTTAGATCTTTGTTGATGTCTTTCTATAAAGTTACAATTTTTGCCTTGAAGGTCACAAGTGTATTTTGTTGATTTTATTTCTAGGTACTTTATATTATTGTTACTATTATAAATATAATCTTGAAAAATAAATTTTTTGATTATTTCTGGGTATAAAAATGTAGTTGACTTTCGTATATTGACTTGGTAACCCTCAATCCTACTCTCTTATTACTTTTAAGAATTTATTTATAGATTCTTTTGGATTTTCCAGGTAGACAGTCCTAAACTATATGAATCATGGCAGTTTGTTCTGCCAGTTCATACTCTCCCCACCCCCTTTTTTTTTTGTCTTACTGCATAGGAATGGAACTCAGATATGAGATTGAGCTTCTGGGATATCTTAGATTGTATCTTAGTCTGTTCGGGCTGCTATAACAAAATACCATAGACTAGGTAATTTATAAACAACAAAAGTTCATTCCTCACGGTTCTGGAGTCTGAAGAGTCCAAGATCAAGGCAGTAACAGTAGATCTAGTGTCTGGAGAGGCCCCATTCTTCATAGATGGTGTCTTCTTGTTGTGTCTTCACATGGTGGAAGAGGCAAACATGTTCACTGGGGCCTCTTTCATAGTAGCGCTACCTAATCCCATTTACGGGGCTCCACCCAAAGGCCCTACTTCTTAATGTCATCATCTTGGGAATTAGGATTTGGGAATATGAATTCGAGGGGGAGGAAACAAACATTCAGACCATAGCAGATAGCAAGATTTTGAAAGCCCATTGTTTGCATTTTCTGGTATGTAATGAATGCAATGAAGTTTGTTGCATTCAGGGATTTCAAGGTCATTAAGGGATTCTGTAGCCCATCTCTCTCTCTGCTTCTCATATATGAAACCAGGAGACTGTAATCATAGATGAGAAACTGCTTTATTTCAAAAAACATTTTAATATTTTTCTCTTCCAGTAGGATTCTGTCCTTAGAGCTTACTAAGATCCTTCATGCTTGTCTCTCTTGCTGCCTTTTGCCAAGATAAGAAAAATATCTGCTTAGAAAATCTTATGAAAAAGTAACATTTATAATATGACTCTAAAATTTAGACTAACTCTTACAAATGCAATGCTGGATATTACTTGTACTCACATTCTATCCTGAGTGAGGGAAGTGGCCAGTTACAAATAAGACAGATTCCTTTGAAGTAATTAATGATTACCAAAGGAACATTGGCTCCCTGCTTTATTACAACACGTTTCCATTTTTTTAAAGAAGGCAGTCAAGGTAACAGATGGAGAAAGTTTTAGGCCTGACAGTTATAAATAGTCCTGCAGTTTATTCCATGGTATATTTGCACTTCTCTTTCTTTGCCATTCCAAAAGTTGGATCTCAATCAAAATACTTTTCTCTTGACCAAAGAGTACACATTATTGCCTATAGATTAGAACTTTAAAATAATAGAGTAGGATGACGAGGGTCGGACCCTCTCAAAGTTTTACTTACGTTATCGAGTACTGTCATCAATAACACCTAATCTTTAGAGGAACTTCTTTTCCAGGGAATAGAGGAACTCTTTGGATAAATCAGCTGTCCCAAGGGTTGCTCTTTATAATCAAAATAATACTTACCTAACTAATGACCACTACCTTGCCAAGAACTAGAGGGAATAAAGGGACAAGTATTCCTGTCTTTAAAAGGACATTCATGGGGAGAAAGCATTAAAGATACTAGGGCTAAATAGCAATAGAAGACAGTGAAACATAAAATGTCATAAGACATTATAATGATGATAATAAAGTAGAAATATCACTTGGTTGGTCCAAGTATATTTGCTGTAATTCTGAAAATTCCATCTAACAGAGCATCAAAAGTATTTTGAATGTTCAAAATGTTACACACAGAGCAAATGTATCCTTTTTCTTTAAAGACCTTGAAATTTAAATGGTATAAATTTAAGGAAAACCATCAAACTAGCAAAAATTTTCAAAAGTGGTGATATCCCCACTGCTGGGGAGGATGTGGAGAGACAGGAACCCTTAAATACTGTTGATGTTTGTGTGCAATTAGTACAACCATTCTGGAGGGCAATATATCTATAGCTATCAAAATGTCAAATGTGCATCCCTTTGTTTCAGAAATCTACTTCTCGTAATGGTGGGCTGGGTGATTTTGATTAACTCTCTCACTAAGAACAACTAGAAAAACAAGGCAAAATATTATTAAAAATCTGTTTTGGCAAAAGAGAGCTACTAGGACAGTGAAGAATTATGGAGCCAAGATCCAGGAGAAGAAGGAAACCAAGACCATCAGACTCTGGGGGCCACTTTATCCTTAAAGATGCTGCCTTTTTGGTAGAAACTGCAGAGAGGCTGAAAAGTTAAGTAGGGTTAGGGAAGAAAACAGAAGTTCCTGGGATGTCCAAGAAGGAAGGATCCCAGTAACCCCCCAGACTTTTGGGTGGGAGCAGGGACTGAAAATGGACCAGCCCTCACAAAGACTGAAGCTCAGCTTTGAATCATTTTTCAGATAATGATTTGATTAAGACAATTCTCCACTGAGGTTCCAGAAGATAATCTCTAATGTTCTAAGGCACCTATTGTTTATGAGGCATTAACTTCTTTCTTTATATCTGGGATCATACTAGCTACATACCCTTCTTGAGAGAATTGAGAAACTAATCACTCAAATGATTTGTTGCAGGGCTTAATTCTTTCACAAAATCTTAGTTGAGAATAATTATATTGGATTACCAGGGATTGCTAATGACCCTAGTCACCAGCCAGAAGCTGGAGAAAGATATCTTCTTAGGGCTTCGAATCATCTCTGTAATTTTTACATACACTAATCAGCACTCAGTCAAAAAGTAAGCAGCCATATGAGGAGATAAGACAGCTAAGAAAACCAAGATAAACAATAGAAGCAAATTCATAGTGAACCAGAAAATATAATATTAGACATAGATTTTTTAAAATGTTTTTATCAGATGAAATTAAGCAGAGGCCTGAAAACTATAAAAATTCTAATGGAAAATCTTAGAACTGAAAAGTTATATTAACAAATTAAGAACTCAGGAGGATGAATTTAACAGCTTGTTAGGTATAGCCAGAGATAGATTGTGTGAACTGAGAATCAGATAAATCAAAAGAAATATCTGAAAATACTGAAGCATGTAGAGGTAAAATACAGAAAAGAACATAAAAGTCTAATAGAATTTGGCAAAAAGGATATATACACACAAATATATACACACACACACATATACATATATACATATATGAGTGTGTGTATGTTTGTGTGTGTTTGTGTATATATATATTTTTTTAAAGAGAGAAATGAAAAGTAGACCAGAAACAGTATTTGAAAAAATAATGACTGAAAAATTTTCAAAAATTGATGAAAGATATTTATTCACATATTCAAGAAGTCCTACGAACTCCAAAAAGGATAAATGCAACCAGAGCTGGGAACGTCGTAATAAAAGTGCTGAAAACCAAAGACAAAAATCGATCAATATGTATTTATAAAAAAATTCAGAAGACAAGACATACCATCTCAAAGGAGTAATACCATTATGAGTTGTCTTCTCAACAGAAACAGTGGAATGATATATCTTCAAAGTACTTGAATAAAATGTAGGAAAATTATTCACAGATACATAACTGAGGATAGTAATTATACTGTAAATTGTTGTAGTGAAAAGTTGGAAACCACTTAAAGGTCCAGTAAGAGGTTTAAAAATATTTACTTCCCTACAGTTGACCATGCAACCATTAAAAAGGAGAGAGTAGATCTGTAGGTAATGAAATGTTAAAATGTTCCAAGTGTATTGTTAAGTGAAAAAAAAGCAATTTACAAAGTGATGTACTGTATGCTCTCACTTACATTAACAGTATTTTGGTATAATTAAATATGGAGGAATAGGAACCAAAATGTCAACAGTGGTTATCTTCGGATGGTGGAATTATGAGAGAATTTTCACCTTCTCTTTAATTTTTATAACAATCAGGTATTATCAAACAAAAATATTTTATTTTAAAAAGGGGAACAAAATTAGTCAGTACTTCCAAGGTTATATGCTCTGTCTTGCTCCTGAGTCCTTTGTGGTTGTGTTATAACGGGTATTGTTAAATGCATTTCATTACCTCTGTATAAAAGAAACTCTGCAAAGTAAGGGTCAGGTAAGACCCCTAGACTCAGACCCCTAATACTCTGGATCTTCCTAAATTTAGGGAAGATCAATATGAACAATGTCCCTTCGAGCCCCATGGTGGCTCTCATTTTGTGAGAAGCAACAATCAGTAGTCACCCTTCTCTGATTTAGAGAAATTACTTTTCTTTGTAAGAAACTTTAGAATAGTAAGAATTGGGTTAAAATTTTGAATTTTTTTCCTGCTAAAATGTAAGTATAAATTCCAACATATTCTGTTCCCTAAAGGTAAAAAAACAAGCAGTATTCCTATTTCCTAAAGATAAAATGTGTTTGGATCATAATTCCAAAAGACACAATCCCGAATGCCATAATCCCAAATGTTAAGATCTTGAAAGATCAAAATCCCTGAAGTCTAAATCCATAAAGTCTAAAATTCTAAAAATCACAATCCTGAAAGATTAAAATCTTTAACGTTGCAATCTGGAAAGCTGAATTCTGGGGAAGGGATTCATATGTTTTCAGTTGTACATGGGATGATTGCATCATGTTAGGCAGAATTATTACCTTGTTATTGTCTTTATTTGGAAATTTAGTATGGTTTAAGGAGATGCATAAGGATGCTAAGTTGACAAGGGGTGGGCTTGTGGACTTAAATTTAGTTGTCAACTTGACTGGATTAAGGAATACTTAGGAACCTCACGAGGTATTATTTTTGGTGTGTCCGTGAGGGTGTTCCCAGAGGAGATTAGTGTGTGAATCTGAGTGGACTAAGTGGTGGAAGGTCTGCACTCAATGTCGTGGACACCACCCAATGAGCCAGAGGCCTAGGGAGAACAAATACAGAACACAAGATGCGCTCGCTGGCTCGCTCTCTCTCTATCTCACTCTCTCTTTCTCTGTCTCTCAGAGCTAGGACAGACTTTTCTTCTGTTCCCTGGACATCAGAAATTTGACTCCACAAAAGCGCATTATCATAATGTTGACTTTGTGTGCAAGCATTGTGCATGTACATAAAAATGTTGAAACTTCCTCAATAAATGAACAGGTGTCCTTTTTTTACATTTGCATTTGTGAAAGACACAATTTCTCGAGATCTCAGCTCTTTGGGTTACCGCACATGTGGTGGTGACCCATCACGGTCGATCGTCAAAAGCCATCGACTGTTGGTCACAGTATTTCAGATGACTGGAGTTACAAAGCTGGGTGCCTACGGTTACCAACCATGGTGATGCGCGTTTACACATTACCTTTTTGCCCTATTTGTTTGTGACTGTGGTTTGTCTGCTCATAACTGTTAGACCCAAGTGACTGTCATTAGCTTACCTGAGTGTTGATGCTTGCAAAAATATGTATTTTATTATTGCCTATTTTATTGTGGAAAGTAGCCTAAAAAGTGTTCTTTTGTATTTTCATGTTTCTCAAATCCCCTTTTACAAAGGTAAATAAATATCTTTTAAAGATTTTTTTTAAATTATTTTTTCCAGAATTATATTTTGGGGGTTTTCATCTTTGGAGATTTCAATGTTCAGGATTGTGTCTTGCAGGATTGTGATCAGCTCCCACGTAGGGTAAATCTTGAGCATTGATTAAATTGTCAGTCCCTCAGTGCAGTGCAGGGAGTTGTTTAATAATCTTGATTGTTTACAGTGGTAACAAGTTGTGGGTAATTTGGGGCAATAAAACACCATTTAGGGTAATAAAATCTGAATTGTTTTTATAGGCCGAGAGATCCGTCTGCCCCTCCGAATCAAAGGGGAAGGAATGGGACCTAAGATTCACTTCAACTTTGAATTGCTGGATATTGGGAAAGTTTTTATTGGATCTGTACATTGTTATGAGGTAAGTGCTAGAATTGTCCATTGAGATTGCAAACAGTACTAGGCTTTTTTTTGTTTTATTTTATGTTTTTATTTGGCAGAAAATTTGTGCAATCACATGCATTTGCCACTACTCATCCTTATTTAGACTTCAAAATGTTCTGACTCTTTCTCCTTCCTCCTGGCCAGGTTGGGAGGAGCAACTTTTTCCATCTTCATCAGCTCTCTCTAACTTCACTAAAAAACTAAAAAGCGTCAACACTGTAGTTTAATTCATTTTATCCCCATCATTTCATAGATCGCAAAGGGGAAAACCATAAATACATCTCCCCATCTGTTTAGTGCTTGTTCTCCAACAACAAAAAATCCTACAGATCAGAGGGTAGAGAACCTTTTACATTTTCTAGAATGTCCTAATGAGGATGGCTGTTTTCACACTTAGAATTTTCTCTGAATGCACTAGTTTCCAATCCATGTTTCAAAATCCAGTCATCATGGTTTCTGGTAAAGACCTTCTTGCTTTGTCTTTCCAATGAAATAGAAAATAAAATTTTACAAGATGTATTCATGGGTTCTTCAGGATCAATCTTATGTTGGTGTCACCTCATCACTAAATTATATCTGGGGTGTTTGCGCTATTTCAAAGCTATGGCCATTGAAACTTTGTTTTGGAAAGCTTCCTAAATTGTATATGGTTGTATATTTATAGAGGTAAGAAAAGCAACTATTTAATGAGTGACAAATACGTGTCAGGTTCCATGCTTTATTGTGTGTGCCTGTCTACGTGTTTGTGTGTGCGTAATTTCTGATCCTTAGAAAATTGTGCAGGGTAGGTTTTATTATACTTATATTACAAATGAGAACTGTGAGTCATGCATGAGTAACCTCATGCAGTCATGAGGTTAGTACCATCAACAGCACTGTCCTTAACGTGCTTTGAGCACAGCGCTAGTGCTTTGCCATCCGTCAGTTCATTTAGTCCTCGCAAAACCCTACGGAGTAGGTACAATTACTATTCTTATTTTATAGCTGAGTAAGCGGAGGCTTAGACAAGTTTTACTAGTTAAGGTAACACTAGATACTGTAATAAACAAACACAAAAGCATATATATCAAATACTATAGAGATTTTTTTTTGTTGCTTACATAAAGTCCAAAACAAAGAGGAAGTGGGCTCAGGGAGCAGCAAACCTGACCGCCAGAGGAGTTGAGGAACTTGGCAAGGTCATACAGCTAGTAAGGTTAGTGAGGACTGGTTGCAGCGCCCTTTCTCCTGCGCTGGGAAGAGAAGGCCTTTGCTGGCCTCTCAGTCTTTCAGGCTCTCAGCATCGCACCCTCTCACCATGGGCAAATCCAGCCTCCAGCCAACCTGGCTCTTAGCCCAGCCTAACCTGGCATGGGGACAGTGTCCTGCATTCCCATGTTCACTAGGGTAACTGTGACCTAAATGGGATGATGTGAAAGGTAAAGAGAGATGTTAATGTCATGATGAGATGGAATATGCACAGGAACATAATATAAATGGAGAAATCAGCCTCATGACTGTCATCAGATGACAAGTGGCACAGCTATATTCTACATGGCCCTGGATTGCATTTGAGAGAAAGAGTGCTTAGGGAGAGAAAAAAAAAAGTACAATAGTTCTTATTAAATTGATATTATGTCTGTAATTGATCCAGTGTGAACTTCTTACAGACTTATAGATGCCACATCAGAAAAGGACCTTTAGTTCTGATGCAAAATGGCTAGGATTTCCCTGAGTGTAAATTTGACAGAAGTGTTCTTTGAGCCACCACTTCCCAGTCTCCCTGATTTTAATAGTAAAGCAAACCACAGCCAGCTAAGTAAGTGTTCAATGAGGTGATACATCAGATCAGACACTTTTGGGAGCTGCGCGGTGGCAGAGAAGGACGTGTAAGGTGCTTCTTACAGGAAGATTTTGCACACTCTGCGTATTTAATGCTGATGCTTCATTGCAGCTTTCAATTTATTACATTACCTGCATGAGACAAATTTGGATAACTAGCTACTGCCCTTAGTCATTGCTGAGCTTAGCAGATACATAAAGAATAAACTGTAACCCCAAGAGTATACACTATTCCCCAGTGTAATTAAGAAGGAAAACAAATGAGAGGTGAAGTGCTATTATCAATTTTCTCCTCTCCAAAGTGTTGGACCACAAGGGTAAGAGTATTACCAGGAATCAAAAGGCCTCAGAATTATGTCCCAAATTATTGGCTGGATTCCGTATTCACAAATAGGTGCTTCTTTGTCAGGAGGAGAAGAATGACATGCATATTCTTAAAAATGCAGGAACTGTCACAATACAGAAAGTCTGGATAAAACATTCCTGTTAACCAAAAAAACAAAAGGCAATCCAGGCATCTTTTCAAAGAGAGGAACAGGGTCCTTCAAGTTACCACTTAATGTCTTCAATTTGCTTTGAGTTACTGCTAGTATGTTAGTTGCTTCTTAAGCACAGGTAAATTTTAAACCCATTCTGCTCGGGCTGGGGATAGAAATAACAGTGACTATCATTTATAAGCAGTATTTGCCAGCCACTATTCTAAAAGTTACATAAATTAATAGATTTAATCTTATCTCAACATGAGAAGCTAGTAGGACTTACGCTTTACAGATGGAGAAACTGGGGCACAGAGAAGCTAGGTAGTCCAAGGTTACACAGCTAGGAAGTCAGTGGCAAAGCTGGGATTTGAACCCAGGCAGCTTGGCTCCAGGGTCAATAGCCACAATCAATTTTCTACACGGTGTCTTTAAAAGGAATGAACGGAAAATCGTGATTCTTACTACCAGTGAGCTTAGAACGAGGGAGACAGGAAAGAAACATAAAAGATGAATAAAATAGCAAGCAGCAATTACTTATATATCCATTTTGGAGCATTGGCCATCTTCTCTTGGTGGAAGTGGTGTCTTCTTCTGCAGAGGCTGCTGACTCTCTCATGAGTATGCTCTTGAAGTCTTCTTCCCTGCTTTTCAAGAAGCAACCTGAGCCCATGAACTCATCCTCCTGTACATCCACCCAGACCCCATTCCCTTGGTTACTGAACCCTATTCTCTTACAACAGGCATGAGTTCGGTGAGTGGCTCCTCTAGGCCAGGCACTGAGTATGCCTTATCTCATTTAATACAGATATACTCAGTTTCCTCTAAAATACCTTCCCGCAGTTTAGCCACTCCCTTCTCACTTTTCACCATGAATCTTCTCAAAACAGAAATCTGAAATAGCCACCACTGTTTCCTCTGCACCTACTCACCCTAAACATTTGTCCTCTGGATTCTGTAATCCTACCCTTTTGGAATAACTCTCTTCTTCAAGGTCAGGGATGACTTCTAATTCAAAATTTAAATTGGTAACCTTTTCTCAGAGCTTATTCTCCCAACCTGTGTCCACATATAAACTCTTCTGGGAATCCTCCTCCCTCAGCTTCCAGGTTCCTGATATGCCTCACATTTTCCTGCCAACTTTCTGAAAGTTTCCTCGTGCTCTCCCGTGCTCTTTGTGCTCCAAAGCCTTAAGTGTGGGTTGAGGGAAGTTTCTATAAAAATCAAGAGAACATGCTCTTCACCATTCTAGGTGTAAGGACAGCGTTGGCAAGGAACTGAGGTGGTGTCTCTGGATGCCAGGAACAGAACAGTATGGCTGAAGTGCAGATTCCCATACTGGAATTGTGGGAGGTTAGGGCAGAAGCGTTAGACTGAGGTCTGCTGTGGAGGTCTCAGAATGTCAGGCACGAGCTCTTCAAGTACGCACACAGAACCTCGTGTGCAACCAAATATGGGCAATAACGTGGTTCCAGAACACTAACACAGGAATACAACTTTTCTGTAGTACAGCAATTGCTTGCACGAGAATTTCAAAACAATCATCCATCTAATAGAATTTGAGTTGAAAATATCCCAGTAGGATGAAATCCAATAGCACAACAAAGAGGATCATTGTTGACTGGAATCCACAATGATGTGTCATTTACATTCTTTAAGCTACATTGTAAGCATAGGATTAGGCAATTCTTGCTACTCTATTCCGACTTGCTTTTTATTTTTCAGTATGCTGCTTTAACCTCAGCCTTTTCCTATGTATAAGAGAAATACCTTCCCTTCCCTTGGTTATTTTACAGAGAGTACCAAAAAGAGACATTTTAAAGTAGATATGATTATGATTAGTCATTATAGCTCAAGTATAATACATATGACTAAGTTCATTTTAAAGAGGAGACTAAAAACGTAAAAGTATTCTCTGGCTTGCAAGTCCTATCTTCAAACATTCAGAACATCAGACTGTTCATTTGTCCCTGAGAGTTTTTCTTTGATTCCAGTTCCAGCAATTTTCTCTCGTGTTGTGCTAAATAGTATAGCCACATGCTTATATGAAAATAGGTCAGAGGTCCATTGACCTTTTCTTTCTTGCCTTTATTGACGTAGGCAATACTGTACAACAAAGGCAGCATCGACGCCCTTTTCTGTGTGATACCTCCAACTTCGCCTTTGGGGGCCTGCTTTGTTTTCAGTCCCAAGGAAGGCATCATCGAACCAAGTGGACTCCAAGCTATCCAGATCTCCTTCAGTTCTGCCATCCTGGGGTACTTTGAAGAAGAGTTCCTGGTCAATGTCAATGGGGCCCCGGAGCCTGTGAAATTGACCATTAGGTAAGGCATATTTATGCCTAATGTAGAATCTAACTCAAGTTTTTACCTACTGCTTTCTCGAACTTCATAACTAGCTCATATCTTGGATGTCCATAACTGTCTGTTGATAGAAACACATCAGCATAAAAGGGTGTGTTAAATCTCTACCAATGTTTCCCTAGTAAACATGCGTAACTTATTGTAATATACCATTTGGGGATCTAGTTTCTGTGTAAGTTATAACCTTATAAAAGAAGGATTTAAACATTAAACTCGTCTCTAGTTACTCTCTATTTTAAGATATTTAGAGAAACTAAGTTATTATAGTAACACTTGAATAAAGTCATCTTCTGGCTAAGCTTTGGCTGTTATCACAGTTTCTCTAAACCTTCATCTTTTGTTTTTATCTTAAGGAAATTCTTTAAATGACCTCACCTACACTGCCTCCAAGCATTGTAAACACATTGCTCTGACTCTGTGTAGATTCCCACAGCAACAGGTTATTGATTACTGTGGCAGTCTCTCCTATTATGATGACTACCAGCAAAACCTCCCTCCATTTACAAGCTGAAGTCTCCCTTGGGGGCTGGGGATAACAGAGAAAATAGACAGACACACATGACGTGAAGGATCCTAGGAAAATTTATTGATCTCGTGATATCTACTGGAAATTCAGAACCATTGATTTGTATACTTTAAATGGGTGAATTGTATGATATATGAATCATGTCTCAATGAAGCTGTCATTTTAAAAAATTTCTAGGATCCTATAATATTGAATAATAGTTCTGCCATTTCCTGGGTGAATTTTTAAAATCTTTACTCTCTTCTCCTAAGATGCCAAAGTAGTAGTGCATGGCACTAGCAAAGTCTGAGTAGGTTAAGGAGTACTTGGGTTTTCCGCTGTTAATAACAGGATTTAGGAATCTCCCAGGAACCCGCTCACAAGTGGACTTGGACTGGTTGGTACTCTTGTAGCTCTGTGGAGGTTAAGCCTTTCATTCTATCTTCTGGACATTACCATTTGCCTGAATTCTTATGCCGCTTTCTTATTTTGGATGTTCATTCCTGGTTTTCTTTGAAAGGGAAGGAAAACCTGACTTTGGAAAGAATGTTTACGGGGCTCTATCCCCTGACTAATCACCAGTTGCTAAGAGAAATAGATCCATCTAAATTCCCTTCCCATCTTCACCGCCTTTAAAGCTCAGTGTTTCGTGTATCCAAAAATGTCCTTGCACTCCAAACCACCAACAATAATTTTGAAAACCTGGTAAAAATCTGGTGTCACAAACAAATGTCTGGTCATAACAGGTGAAAATGCATGTGGAATGTATCGTCTATTCCCAGACCCTCAGATTAACACTGGCTTCACTTATTACTTTATCAGAAATACTTTCTTCAGCCTTGGGGCCCAAGAAATGTCTATAAAATTAATGTTGTGGGTACTGGAATTTTGTTTCTTACTCTTTTATTGCCAGGTACTCTTTTCTCAATACAACGTGATTTTTGTTAGTATGCCTTGAAAGATCAGTGTATTATACTTTACTGTTTCTATTTACTCCTTCAATTACATGAAACAGTATTTTAAGTGGTTGAATAAACAACACTGTAAAATTAATGTGATTTTTAAAATTACCCATGAGAAGTTTTATTCTCTCCTGTTTTTCCATATGTAATTTTATAAAGTTTGAACCATCGCATAGATATATCACTTAACATATCACAAGAAGTCGATTATTCTCTCTCGTAGTCTTTAAAATTATAATTTTAACAGACGACTGCATTAATGTATGGTACAACCTTGGCATAGGCTGTCCTAATATTCAGAATCTCTGTTAGAATTAATGTGACCATATCTAAGTCCAGATGTTATTATTTAGCCACAGTTCCCTAAGTTATATGTACCTTTGAACAAATGTGATTCAACTTCCACACTGATTAAATGACTGCTTTCTGCAATTTTATGAGCTGCTTTCCTGTTTTCTTTAGGTAGGAAATAAGGTAATAAGTTAACTATTTACTAAAACCCAGTTTGAATCTTAAAAAAGAATTTTAAGAACCGTGTGATAGACCATCATCTCATAGCTTTTTTAAATCCTAGATGCTATAGTTGATTTAATATCAAGTTATGGGTTTTAGTACCCACCCTCACCTTCACCCCAGTTCCTGATTATTACCCTGAATTCACTGAAACGTCTCCTGACTCCCCCACCTTGTATTCTTCTTCCAGGGGCTGTGTCATTGGACCTACCTTCCATTTTAATGTTCCTGCTCTGCACTTTGGTGATGTTTCCTTTGGTGAGTAATTTTCCATTTTAAATTCGAAATTGGATAGAATTCATTTTCTCCCTATGTAGGAGGAGGGAGGTTTAAAAAGAACCTCTCTTACCACTTTTTATGGATAATAGCCAAGAGGATCTAGAATTGTTCTGTCCTCGCTCCGTGGCAGTAGCGCAGTAGTGTCGTGGTGCCATTTCCTGGTTTATATGTGAAAGCAGTAGCTGTGTCCAGGGCACCGGCAGCTGTCAGGCCACGGCTATCTGCCCTTTTCCAGCAGTGAGACGACAGAGAGCCTTAGGGTTCGTGCACTGTCCGAACGTTGCGAACACTCTGTTTCAGTGCAGCTTCTGATTTGCCAATCTGGCCACACAGCAGCCTCTTCACAGAGATGCCGTCAAGTTTAACGTGAACTCGGTGGTGGTTTGATTCAGGGGTTCCATCACTTCACGTTGAAGGCTCTTCTATATTTTTGTGTTGTCTTCTCCCTTAATTACTTCCCTAAGCCATTTCTTCCTGTCTCAGCTTCCCCAATAATAAAAATGATAATAAGAATAGCAGCAGAAGCTCCATTTATTGATTACTTCTTGTGTTTCAGTCACTGCTGAGAGAATTACATGCAGTACTACACTGAAATCTTTTAGCAGTCCTATAGGGAAGTACTGCTTAATATCCCCATTTTAGAAATGGAAACACTGAGTCTTGGAACAGTTAAATAATTTCCTAAGGTCACACAGTAGTGGCGAAATTAGTATTTCAATCAAGATTTCTCTGAATTTGTGTATTGTCACAGGGTGATGCTGACCCCAAAGGGGCAAAAATTGATCTTTGAGTGGTTAAAAATCTTAGATATAACAATGGTTTGTGGTTCTCCAAAGTTCAGTCCTACCCAACGTAATCTTACTCCTTACTATTTAATTTCTCATATTAGGAGAATTTAAATCTAGTTTAAATCATATTTAATTAATTAATTTTCTTTACTTAAAATTAATTTACCTTTTTTGGGGAGGTGATAAAAAAAGATTGAGAAATACTTGTCTAAATATATAATCTATAATCTTTTCCATTTTGCCTCATTGCCTCCCAATTTGACTTTTGCTTCATTTCGAGTAGACCTGTCTACTTTGGGGAAAAATAGTTCTTGGGAAAAAGATTATTTTGGACATAGAAGCCATTACAGAATAAGATGACCTGTCTGGGATTTGAGGGCAGAGTTGTTGAGCTAAATATAATCATTAAAGATGCATTTTAGTTGTCTCTTCCATGACCCTCGTCTGAACTGGCAGTATTTAACTCAAGGGGAAATACCGAAACTGACTTGAGGAGGGTGTAGAGTAGGGAATCGGGGCAAAGCTTAATTGCAATAATCACGGATCTTAGAAAGGCTGGCAGAAGAGATCACAGTAGGTGTAAGCAAAGCCTGCCCAAGCAAGCTGTCATTAACAGTAAGGGAGACATAACAGGGTCTATCAGAATTGTATAACCTTTAGATAGGAAATGGAATAATATGGCAAAATGATGAAGAACAAGAGCATGCAAAGGAGAGTATGAGAATCAGTAATGTCAGGCATCTAGCGAAATCTCATCCCATCAGTCTTGGGCAGGAGCTATTTACTTCATGTAAAGTCTGCTTGTTCTGGGGATCTCGAAATAGCATTCTATTTCTGAAGGTCATCTGCTTCTGGAAGTTTTTTAGAAAACCTCCATTTAAGATCTCCAGTGAGAGTATTTTTCAACATGTCTTCAGCCAATAATTCAGCTTTTGTGGGACATCTTTTCCCTCAAAGATCCACCTCAGAGTTCAACTGCAGGGTCATTAGCTAGAAGGCCCTGGAGACCACTTTCATTAATATACCTTTCAGAGTACTCATTCTTCAGGTTGAAAACCTCCTAAGTGAAATATCTCAAGATTGGAAAAACAAGTACCACATGTACTCATTATTAAACTGGAACTAACCAGTGAGTACACGTGTGCACAGAGGGAAGTAAAACTCAGTGGAAATCAAGCAGATGGGAGATGGCAGAGGAAGGGAGGGACAAAAACCTACCATTCGAACACTATTGGGTGATGGGCACGCTTACAGCCGTGACTCAAGCATTCCAAAAGTGATCCGTGTAACCAAAAACATTTATATCCCCTCAATATTTTGAAATAAAAATAAAGAAAAGGAGAGCTTCTGAGGGCAGATTTTCAGGAAGGTTTCTTAAATTTATAGATGAGTTGGTTCTTGACAATATTTACTAATAGTTCTCCTCTTGAAGCAAGTTTGCCTCAGATTATCAAAAGACTTGTAATCACATGGATCTTCTGGCTATTACTTCAGAAGGTAAATAGTCCATGGGTTCCAGAGGGAGCTAACCTGGTCTGATAGCTATCAGAACTAAGGGTAAAATTCTTCATCAGCGAATTCCAAGAGCCTCAGAGAGCTTGGCCAATTCACGATCAATAATACTGTTTTTATACTGTACATTTCCCATAGTTTGTGGATTGTGAATTTTTGATCAAAGGGTTGACACATTGTAAGATTCTTTATAACTCTTCCAGTGTAAGGTGATATTCCCCAGGTAGGAAAGTTATCATCTACAGTTTCTAATTTCTTAGTCTCAGTTAATGTCTTTCTGTATAGGAAGGCTCAAACCCATCTAAAGAGTTTGCAGACAGTTATAAGCACATATTCTGAACTTTATGATTTGGGCACAGTCCATCTGTATTCTGGAGACCCACGTCCCAACTTGCACAGTTTTCCAGGAGTATGATAGTAGGATGTCAGGCAGGAGCCAGCCATGTCCCAGCTACAGAGGAGAAATTTCCTCATTGGTTCTTATTCGGAGTTTTCTTATCTCTTCCATGGGGGACCTGTGGTAAAACATGTTTGTCAAAGATCTTCTTAGATTTGGGATCATAGTTGGCATGCCAGAGACTGCTGGAGTGGACAGAGGATCCCAATTCTAGGCCACTTTTATTTTCTAAAGCTGAGGCTGAATTTTGTATGTCCAAAATGGATTGTATATATATGCTAATTGATCTCCCATATTCTGAATTATTTCTATGAACAACAGCAACAAAAAAGTCACTTGATTTGCATAATGATCTGCCAACACATTTATCTTTGTTTTGTGGGGATTTTTATTTTACTGGAAAAATTAGAAATCCATTTTCTAAAATATCCCATGAATCCCAAAAAGTCTCTCAATTATGATTTAAGTTTTGGGCGTATGTGTTGCTGAATCAATTTAACACCCTCTTTAGATAGGGTCAGTTCTTTAGTAGAGAGGTTATATTCCAAATAATGTACCATATTTTTAAAGATTTGTGATTTTCCCTTCGCAGACTTATGATCTTCAGCTGTTAGTTTCTTCAAGCAGTCTTTTTAGGGGCTTTTTAGGTCAGATGAAAAATATGAATATTGAAGGAGAATTGAACCTCTTGAGAATGTTGTCTTTTAAATCACTATTTAAGTACTGGGAGAAGTATGAGGTGCCTCTGGGAATCCCTGAGACATTCTGTCCCATCATGTTAATTATCTGAAGAAAAGGAAAATAAATATTGTCTTTTAATCTACTAGATGCTAAAAGGATTAAAGAGATTTAAAACTGTAAAATACTTACATTCAGGTGGAACTGTAGTAGAATAGTATTAGGATTGGGTACAACCAGAAACCTAGGAATAACATTCTTGTTAATGACCATTCAGTCTTTAACAAACGAATATCCCCTTTCTTTAGGCTTCTTGACAAGCATTGTGCAGTATTACAGGTACTATACAAGAAATTATTCTGAGTAGGAGGTTATAATTGGCTTTATTCTATGAAAAACTACTGGCTTCAGGGAAGTAGTCTGGTCGATGATTTGGAAGACTCATCTGAATCTTTATAGGATGCCCTTTCCATAATATACTTTACATTCATAGAACATTTAACTCATAACTGGTCAAGTAAAATAAAGGTAAGACATCTACAGTTTTGAGAGTCATTATTGGGCAAGTTCAGAAAAGTCACCTGTAATTACATGATTATGAAACTGACTTTCTAGCAGTTCCTCTGGAATTTCCAAGAATAACCCTTCGTGTGCACTTAATCTGACCATTGTTTTTCCATAAAAGATCTCTTCCAAGTATGTTGGCAGATGTGGTATCACAAAGGAGACATGAATGTGCTTCCTTCAGTGGCCCTAACGTGTAGACAAACGATGAGATATAAGTAGATGGGTTGAAAATACCCACTGTAGTAACAGTCATTACTCTAAGAGACTGATTTTATTTTATTGCAGTAGGGTTCAAGATAGAAGAGTAACATTTGTGTCTAATAGAAGTATGCATTTTTGTTCTCCTATGGTTATGGATAATTCTTCTTGTTCTGAAAGTGGTAGCAGATCCAATGGCCACCCTAGGGGATCCAATATCAGAGCTCAGTTTATTTTCTACCAGCCAAGCAAGAGCCACATCTCTTAAGAAAGGAGCACGAGTCTCACTGAACTCAACGTAGGAGGGCTGGGTATGCCAGGACAAAGCAGCTTTGGCTAAGGGAGGAAAAGGCAGTTGTTAAGTCTCTGGCTGGCTTGAAAGTAGGTTGCCAAGTCTCTCTTGGGAGAGGCCATTATTCAATATTGTGTCATCAACGCTGAGAGCAGAATCCTCAGATGACCCTAGGACAAATTCTGTCATGTCTTGACATGCTCTAGGTTCCTCAATGGGTAAAACCGTGCAGATTTCTCCTTCCACACATTGGCAACTAAAAAGAGCAAGCATGCTTCCATGTAAAAAAAATGTATTTTTATGCAAAAAATAAATGCAAAAAATACTTCTGCAAGACTGTTCAGCAAACTAATAATAGAGACGGCCTCTTAGGAGGGGCCTGGATGATGACCAAGAGATTTGTTTTGTATCTACTGTTTAGCCTGCTACGTAGTAAATGCATAGTAAATATTCATTGGATGAATGCATAAATGGATGAATGAGTGAATGAAAATGTATTTATCGATTGTGTGACCGAAAACAATATTTAGGACAAGTTGGAGTTAAATAGTGATGAATTGTACAGATGATTTATTCAAGAAGTTTGGCAATTTCTAGGGGAGATTGAAGCTCAAGAGAGGCTATTGGGGGGGCTTTTATTTCTCACCCCATATTTTGTTTTCTAGGGTTTCCTCATACTTTGATATGTTCCCTCAATAATACTTCTTTGGTCCCCATGACCTTCAAACTGCGTGTCCCTGGGGATGGCCTTGGCCGTAAAAGCATTTCAAGTTGTGAGCATTATTCAGGCGACAAAAGACTGTCTTGGACCAGGGAAGAAATACCTGCAATAAAACCAAAAGAGTTCACCATCACTCCTGACTGCGGCACCATTCGCTCCCAGGGATTTGCTGCTATCAGGGTAAGGTGCACAGCCTCTGGCACACACAGCCACGCAGCTGAACCTCCAGCTAGCCATTGGGACCCCATGATAGAGTTTGCTCTATGATGTCCAATGTCAGCGGAAGGGAGTGCCTGTCAGTTCACATGGAAAAGTGAGCCTATAAGGAAATGAACTGCTGTAGCAAAAGAAACCAGACACAAATACATTGGTCAAAGAAACTGGAACTGCTCCGGTGGCTTTACATTACTCTAGATACACTGCCTTCAACAGAAGAGTCAGTTCTAGGTAATTCTAATGAAACCACTGCTCTATACAGACAGGAACCCATTGGTACTAACATAAACAGATTCAAGAACTCATTGATACTTAGGTTCTTCTTTTTTCCTTCAGACTCAGATCCTTTATACCAATAAATAGTGACGTTTATGCCAAAGATGATATCCAGTTTGTTCAGACGTTCACATGACTCTGGGCTTCATGGAAAATTGTGGATGTGATGTTACTAACAGTGCTTTATATTGAGGTCCACAGGGCATAGTGAGAAGGCTGCTTTTTCACCCTTCCCTGTTTTGTCTGAAATCAGGGCAGGGCTATGCCTTTGTTATGGCCTTACGGTGCCACCAGCTAAATTATTTCACGGTTAGCTGAGAAAGGTTCTAGCTGTCTTCCCTCATTTTTGCTTCTCCCAACAGTTAGAATTAGCAGTATTGAAGGTTACTAAATTGAAATGATTTTTTCACTTTCTGGGAAAGGAAAAAGACTTCTTAGCTAAGGTGGGCAATTTTCTCTTTGGTCATTATGTCATTGAATATTTAATCTAGCTGTCATTTTATTCCCCAAATGTGTTGTAAATGCCTCATAATATCTCACCTCAAATCCACTCATCCTAAATCATATCTAGGAGCTTTTGGCTCCTCCATGGGCTTCTCCACAGGTCTAATGAGGTTTGATAACATGTGTCATTATAACCTCTCAGGATTGCTAACTGGAACCTTCCTTGGGAGCAGTGCTGCTGCAATGGATTTCTTTCTTTTTCATTTAGCAGTGCTCAGCCTACATGTTACCTGTCTTTCCTTTGATTTTGTTGTCCCTCCCAGATAGCATGGGAAGACTTCAGAAGACAGAGCATCTCTCTAGCAGCCTTCTGCCAGGACCACTTGTGCTTCTTTCTTCTAACCACATCCCAGATACATCCATTACAGGCACACAAGGATTCTCTGTTTCTGTCCAAATCTGAAGTTTTCTTTCCAAATCAGTAACTTCATTTTCAATTTCTATTTACAAAAGTTTTCTCCAAGCTTCAATTTTCTCTCCTGATCTACACTTCAACCAAGTCTGTGTGGACTCAAATTTGCATTCAGTGATTCCCTCTGCAACCAAAAAAATTTTAATTAGTACCTGATACATAATTTATAGAGAGAAAAGCCTTAACCCATGCCAGAAGCTGTTTTCTGGACATACAAGTATCTCTTCCAGTACAAATCATTTTAAGCAATTAAAATTTATAACAAAGATTTCAAAAGCCTAAATGTAAAACTTCATAGCAGCAAATAAAAACCAGGTAAACTGTTCTGACTGGATATTATCCTCAAATAGACCTTTCTTTGGAGCTTCCTATTTTCTGCTCTAATAAAGAAAGAGGGAGGGGACACGATTTTGGTAAAACAGACTAATTGATTTCTTATACCATTTTCTGGAACTGACATGGTTCTTTTCATTTATTTTGCCGTAAGAGAAATTTTACTATAGTGTTTGATTAGTATGTTGAATTTCCATAATTCATATGGGCCAGAGGTGCTGGGAATGATTTAAGTTGCAATAATTAAAGTTGGTTTGATATTGTTCCTCCTTCATGGTCCTTTTTTCCCCTCATGCAGGTATATGGCTTCTTTGATAAAACCTCCTCACAAATGAGCAAACCCATTGTACTAAAAGCCATTTGCTTTCTACCTTGGCCTTTGAAAACACCCAGCATGCCCTGACCCCACAATGTAACTCGTTCAACTAAAAATGGAGAACGCCATACATACACCCGCAAAGCACTTAGAAATCATGCTGAGCAGGTCTTCCTCCAGCTGTTCCTCTCCCCTGTGTAGAGAGAGCGCTAGCCTTTTAGAAGAGCAACTTGTCACCTTTTTCTTTCCAGGTGACCTTATGCTCGAACACCGTGCAGAAATATGAGCTGGCACTGGTGGTGGACGTGGAGGGCGTCGGAGAAGAAGTGCTGGCGCTCTTAATTACAGCAAGGTAGCACTCGCCTCTCTCCTTTCCAGAGCTCCCCAGACCAGCCCATAAGGGGCTGCCTCTCAGAGGCAGCTCACCTGCCAGCCAGGGCACAGTGCATTCCTTCTGCCTTCCTGGGAAGAGAAGTTTAGTCGGATATTCAAATGACAAAGCTTTAAAACAGCAAATGTTTCCAAAGCACCTTTGGTGGAGACAAGGAGGGTTGTGTGTGTGTTTCTCAGAGAACAGTGCGGAGAACCCTGAGAATAGGAGCCGTGCTCTTGAGTGGGTCTGACTTTCAAAGTCTGTAACCGAAAGGTTTTAGCAGGAAGAAGTGAAGAGGTACTGGGTTTTATTTTTATTTGTATCTTTCAATATAGTACTCCGGAGTTATGCAGCAGGAAGGTGCTGCTCTCAGTCCCGTAGTGGAACACCCATTTAGCCAAGAGGTCCCTGGTCCAGGACACTGTTGCTGTGACTTGAGCTGCAGGCTGAGTGGCCGCCTGAATGCAACTCCTCTCTAACAACACAAACTCCTCAGAACCATCACCAGCTCTCTTTTTAGAGCGGCAGCCATGGGTTCTGGAATCGGGTTAAAATCCTGGCTCAGCCATTTGTTAACTGTGTCTCCTTGCCCAAGCTACAGTCGTAGCTTGAGGGTGGTGATGAGGGATGATCCTAAATAAAATCATGGGGCCGCATTCTTCCCAAGGCAAACAGTGTCCACATCTGGGGCTTTAAAGTGTTTGTAGGAAAATGTTATGTATAGGAAATAGAGAAAATGACTTAGTAAAACTGATAATACTAATATGTCAATCTCTACAATTGAGGTCTCTCATGAATCTTGGGAAGATGTACTTTAAAGAAGGGGCGGATGTGCTGGTTGGTTGGGAGATAGTAACTGGCACCATTTCATGTGTCTTGGGCTTGGATGAAGACAAATAAGAGCACTAAAAGAACTTTCACTAAGATTTCCTCTACCCACAGGGAACCCATTATGTTGCTTTGACCTACTTAGTATTCCTTCAAGACCTAATGTTTTTGTTTCTTTGTTTAAAAACAACACAATCTCTTTCAGCTGGTCCTTTGTATACCCGAGTTTGCCTTGTAGTCTAGTCTTGCATTTCTTTTCTGTTCAGGCTCATTCTGATACTTTCTAGTCCCGTCACCCTGCAGCTATCAATAGGAAATCTGGAATTTAAAAGTCTAAAGAGGCTCTGAGTTTCCTACTAATGTATACTCTGTAACCCAAGTCAAATGTTATAAACTCTCTCAGTCACAGTATTATTTCAGGCAGTAAAGGATGAGCTTTAAGAAAGTCATTGGGTCAACTGACAACTTCATTCTAGCTAAAAATGAACATTCATCTCATGCTAAATCACAAACTCTGGGGTTAAAGAAAGGCTCTTTCATGTCATGATCTTCGGTGTAATCTGTAGGAAGTGCTTGCTGACTCTCAACAAAAGAGTTGCTTTTAGAACTACACCCTCAAGGAACTCTCTCCAGACAGCCAGCAGTGACAGCTTGCTGGGCCTCCACCCCGGGTTCACTACCTCTCGCTGAGCGCTTAACCTGGCACTGGGCTATGGCCTTCATTCACATTATCTCCTGGATTTCCCACAATGCCCTCAGAAGAGTTCATAATGCCAATGTCAATCCCTAGAATTACCTTCATTTTAACTGTGAGAGAAATGGAACTCTGAGATAGAAAGCAAATTGCCCAAGGTAACACAGGTTGTACTTAGTAAGGTCAGTATTTGAACCTGGCTCTTCTAATTCAAAAGCCAGCACTCTTCACCATTGCACTGTATTGCCACGATGACATAGGGCACGTTAGACACTGAGGGTTACAGACACCAAATGAAACCCAGGTCACCAAATAACAGGCCAGCTGCAAACACAGGTCTTCAACTCCTCCGTTCCCTGCACACAACTTTCCTCCCTCTCCCCCCGGCTCCACTCCCTGCATATCTCCATCCTGAGAACCACTGTCACAGTGCCAGTTTTGGGCCCAGCAGCTGCCCGAGCCTGCTAATCCAAGCAGCTGTTCTGCATAGGAATTAGAATTATTACTGTTATTTAGATGACGTGAGCTATTGCTAGTCCTTGGGGGACTTTCTGACTGGTCCAAAATGTCACAGCTAGTTAGGACCCCATGCTGGTGGCGTTGGCCCTGTTTGACATGGAAACGGATCACTACCCACTACCCTAAGGAATTTGCACCACAAGGACTCTTTGCCAAAGGAAGGCCAACTCTGCAAAAACAATGCAAATATGAGTCATTACCCACCAAAGACAGCAGTTTGAAGAGTTCTGCTTCTAGTCCTTTTTTGATTAAAAAGTGGTGACTAGGGGCCAAGAGGATGACAGGAGAAAAGATTTGAAAATGACTAATGTAGTTATTAGAGAAGAACTACTGTGTGACAGTGACAAATGTATTTAACTTGGGACTCCGTGTTCTCTGTATGTAAACAAGCTCTCTGTTTTGAATTGTTTAATGGGCTCCTTCGAGCAGGTGTGTTGTACCGACCCTACGCTTGGTTAATACAGAGGTGGACTTTGGGCATTGCTTTCTAAAGTACCCGTATGAGAAAACGGTCCAGCTTGTCAATGAAGATAACCTCCCCGGATGCTTTGAGGTTCTGCTTCAGGTGAGTCACTTTACCTTTCTTTAGTATTAATTCTTCTTCCATTGCATTTACTTGATGAGAAAGAGAAATCCTTCCGAATAGCCATATTCCTGAACACATGACCTTATGTAATTCTGATTTTTAACCCCCGGATAGTCTGGGGATGGGATTATAAAGTCACAGTTGGATTGCCATCTGCATGAGTGAGCAGCTGCAGGTGTAAACAGTTGTTAATTCCCCAGGGAAATTGCCCTCGATAAAGAAGGGAAAGTGTCAATTAAGCGAACATGCAGAATTGCACCTGCAAATAATTGCCTGTGAATTAACCATGCATGGAAAATGAGCTGGGAGTTTTCATTATGTCCACGGCTGTGACTTGAATGGCATCAGTGAAATATAGTAATGCAATATTTGTAAGTGAGTTTGTTGGACCAGAAGACTAGAGATAATACAGGAATGAGAAGGGAGGAATCGCTTCTTAATGTTTTATGAAATGTATTTCTTCACATGCCACTACACCCAGCTAGGTAGGAGACAAAGCAGTTAAATACATATGGATAAACAATTCAGAAAGATCTGTATAGACTAGAGCAATGGAAGGCTACTAATGAGATGCAGTTTACCAAGAGTGCATTTGAGTTTAAAACCCAAGTTATATAAGTACAGTACTCTAATAAAAATTCATGCAAAAAAATCAAATGGGCGTTTTGTTTGGCTACAAGTTCAATATTAGTTAAAAACAGCAATATGGGGGCCAGAGACGCAATGCAGGTGTAGGCTGCGTCAGAGAAATACAGTGTTCAGGTAAAAGAAGAAGATAGTCACCAGTCAGAACACAGCCAGAATTTCGTCTTCAGATCTTGTTATTGTATTTTTTTTAAAATGGAAACTTGAAAAGAAAATGCATCATGTTCAGAGTAACCAAAATGGCAGTCCATGACATCTACAAATCCCAGTCATATGAGGAACCAATTCAAGTGTTTAATCTGGAGCAGAGTAGACGTAGCTAGGGTAAGAGAGCTACCTTTCACAGTCACAGGGTTGTCATGTAAAAGAAAAAATTAGAACGATTCTGTGGGCTTCTCTGAGACAGGACCAGGAACCAGGGGTGAGAGTGCCAGGAGACAAAGTCTAGTGCCCAGACGCTCAACAGCAGGACAGACTGATGCTGCCCAGCACATGATCATCTCACAAACTCACAACAGAGCCTGCGTTTGGGGCCAGAGGAAGAAATTTCCACACAACAGGGCTGGGAAGAGGGTGAAGCACTTGACTCGGGCACAGAATTTAAGGGAAAGCCAAACAGTAATCAAGATATTTAATATTTAATATTTTCATGCCATTCTAAAAAATGAAAATTAATTCCAAAAATGACCCATAATGAGCAAAATATCAAAACTTCAATAAAGGTAGGATCAGCATGACTAATTTCTCCTTTTGCCTGAAACTCTAGCAGGGCTTGACGGAACACTGCCGTGCAGGGAAGCTGAGTTAGATTGGGCCGCGTTAGGCCAGACCCGATGCAGAAAGACTATGGGGTCAAACCTGCATGCTCTGTCTTTCTCCTGAGGAACCGGAGCTCTGAGAAGCATTTCCCAGAATTTCTCAATGGGATTTTTAAATTTTTATTTGTTGTTGCACAAAAGCTAATAATGTGCTTCAGAACAGCGTTCTGAGAAACACCCATTGGTAAACACTGGTCAGCACTGATTCATTCATTCATTCATTCCCTCGTTTAACAAAACATGTACTGAGTGGGCCAGAAAGTGGGCTTGTCGAGAGGAGCTACCCTGGCACTGCCCCAAGAAGTTGACAGCCATGAGAAGAGGGACACATAGATGGTTACAGTGCTGTCCAGTGCATGCCATGGAAAAGGACTTCACAGGATGCTCCCTGGGGACAGAGGAAAAGCCCCACCCTAGAGCACTAGGGGTACGGGAGTGGGGGAATCCAGGAAGAGTGTGCCAGGTAGGCTGACAGGAGCGGGCATTCTAGGAAGAGGCACCACAGCGCAAAGCACGGGAGGCAGGAAGCAGCATCGTGTGTGCGGGAGGTTATCAGTGTCCTCTGTTGATGGAGCACAAAGGGACGAGGTGGTGGGGAGTGACGCTTGCGGGTGTGACGGGCCAGGTTAAGGAATCTGGCAGTGGAAAGCTGAACTAATTCATGTTGTGGATGATTTCTGTTGGGCACTTTGGATTTTTGGCCTTATGGACACTCTACTTAACCAAACTTCCTTTTGGCTGAATTGGGGTGCTCATCCCCAGCTACTTGCTTGAGCAATAAGACATTTCTAAAGGACCTTCGTGGACTCAGGACAACACGTATGTCAAAATAAACTACTATGATATTCGTTCCACACTGCGCCGTGGGCACGCTCATCCCTCCGGCTTGTCTCTCCCTCCAGGTGTCTGAGGATGCACCTGCGGCGCTGTTCTCCAGCCCCGTCTCCTTCGGGGTCATCCCCGCCAAGGGCACCGTGCACATACCGCTAGCCCTGGAGACCCAGGTCACTGGGGAGCACAGGTCCATCATGCTCATCTCGACCTTCGGGAGCCAGGACCCCCCTCTGGTGAGAGCCAGTTTTCAGAGCTGCGCTCGAAATTGCTGTACCTCTTGTCAATCATGCTGAGTTTCCTCGCGTAAGGCCCATGCCATATTCACGTATGCTCCCGTTGTTTGGAGTTCCAGAGCTTTACATTTTCACCATACAGTGGTGAGATACCAGTGCTGTTACCTTGGGGAATCCATTTGCAGATACATCTAAAAGAAGTGGTATTTTATAGCAATTGTTCTTAAACCTAACAGTATCAGACATTTTTCTCTCTATCTCTCTTTCTCTCTCTCTCTCTCTCTCTCTCACACACACACACACACACACACACACACAGAGACACACACACGACATACATGCCAGATCCCTCTCCAGACCTTTTAAATCAGAATCTCTGAGGGAAAGGGGCCAGCACATCTGTATGTTGAGCAAGCTCCTCCGTTGTTCCCGCTGCAAAGCTGAGTTTGGGTGTCACTAGTTCGTCATATGCGGGCTGTGAAATCGGTTTCCTTCACTGCTCACGTGGTCTTTTCCTGTATCTTAACTCAGCTCGTAGGCCAAATTAACCTATTCAAGCTGTTAAGAGAAATAGTCTCTCTCCAAGCACGGTAGAGGGAGACGTGGAAAACTCACCACTGCTTGGGCTGAATTGAAAGATAAATCTTGGATCTTAGCGGAGGTTGCCCAACAGGCTATGTATGCCTAGAGATTGGTTTCCTTGGGAGCTCGGTGATGTCAGCTTACATTTGTTTGAAATGACTCTGATTGCTTAGAAAGTATAGAAAACTAGGATTTTTCTTTTATCTCTTCTATATCAGATGCCATAGGTTTGCCACCCAACTTATAAAGCAGCCTCACAAAAGCAGGCCAATCCCCAAAGGTGCCACGAGTCCAGGTCACCTACTAGGGTGCCGCACCCCCTGTACAGAGGCAGCCCATGAGAGTGTAGCTTGCTGAGCAGACAGCACTTTATGAAAGAAAAGGACTCACTTTCCTTGGGCAGACACCCCCAGGGCTTGACCAAAGACATAGGGAGAGGGGAGCAGAGCAAAGTGGATTTCAATCCGCATCCTGCACAACTGTGTACAGTGGCCCTGCCCTGCCTGCCATGCCTCTTGTAAAGCAACAGAACTGGGACTCAAACCCAGACACAGCTGACTCTGAGTGCTGGCCCTTAACCGCATACTAAGTGTTCTTGAGGCTAGAATGCTGCGGGGGATGTCGGGGACCAAGGTTCTGATTTCCCTTCAGTACACAGCTCTGGGCTGACCTGGGGAAGCTGACCATCCTCCTTGGGGAGGATTCCCAACCTAGATTCACAACCCTGACCCAGCATGGCCATCTGTTCCCCTGTGACCAGAGTACTGAGGGGAAGGAATGTCTTCTCATAAGCACCATTTTATGCCCCTACTCTTTATTAAAGGGATGGCTAGAAGCTTCTGTTTTAACTGATTTTAAAGACTAGCATTTCCGTCTGTTCCTATGTTCTTTCTCTCATGTGGAACTCAGGTGTGTCACTTAAAGAGCTTCGGAGAAGGCCCAGTTATCTACGTACATCCCCCTCAAGTTGATTTTGGCACTATCTATGTCCTGAAAGACTCTTCCAGGACTCTCAACCTATCTAACCAGTCCTTCATTCCTGCAGTATTTCGGGCACGCATGGTAAGTCATGGGACATCATGGGATGAAGACACAGCTTTGGCTTATAGGCACCTGCACTGTTTTTGTAACATGTCTTTGAAAATGATCATCAGAAGGAGAAATTTGCAAGGTTAAACCATGTTAAACCATGTCATTCCCATCCCCAATTCCTCTTTATTATAATACTTTTGTTAATTTAGAAACGTAATGTGCCTGTCTTTTGGTAAATAAGCAAATACATTTAATAGAATCTCAGATCAAGAAGACACTTCAGAGGTTGACAAGTTCTCCTACTGAACTGTACCTAGGCCCAGCCCAGCTCTCAAAAAAACACTTTCCGCATGTCTCTGTAACTAGAAGTGTTTCCTTTAATTTGAATCCTTTTGGCTATAGATGTGTTAGTATGTTTATTCTATTTTTATTCTCCCTTTCTTCTAGGAGTATTTTAAGGTAGTTTGTAAGGATGTATGAAATGCAAGATAGCATTCACCAAAAAGGAAAAAGAAAACACCAAAGCAAAGATAGATGTAAAATGGTTTTAGAAATGAGTCTGTCTGTGTACAATTGACCCTTAAACAACATAGGGATTGGGGCACAGACCCCCTTACAGTAAAAAATCCACATATAAATTTTGACTTCCCAAAAACTTAACAACTCATAGCCTACTGTTGACAAAGCCCTACCAATAACATAAACAGTTGATTAACACATATTTTGTCTGTTATATGTGTTGTACACTGTATTCTTACAATAGAGTAAGATAGAGGAAAGAAAATGTTATTAAGAAAATCACAAGGAAGAGAAACATATTTACTGTTCATTCAGTGGAAGTGGATCATCCTAAAGGTCTTCATCCTCATCATCTTCACATAGAGCAGGCGGAGGAGGAGGAAGAAGAGGAGGGTTGGTCTTGCTGTCTCAGGGGTGGCAGAGGCAGAAGAAAATTTGCATTTAAGTGGACCCGTGTTGTTTAAGAGTCAACTGTAGTTCATAATGACATTTAGATCTATTAGTCTTCTATAAACTACTTTTTTATTTTTTGTACTAGAATAGAGAATATACAGTGAATAGTTTATTATGCAGAATTTAGGAATTTCTAATCAACAATTGAAAGTATTCTTGATTTGAGAAATCATTTTCTAATTTTAAATATAAAATTTTAAATGGTATAGCTCTCTGACTATCTCCAAATTTTTGGCATTTGAATGAGAACCAACATTTAGTTTCAGCATTTGTCAGGTATTTCTGAAGAATCAAATATTATTTATTTTATAAAAATCACTAGGAAAAGGAATAGGATTGTAATTTTCTGCTGACTTGTGACAGCTCACCAGAGACATTGGCCCCAATTAGCAGCGATTTATCATTATAACATTTTTGTTATCATTTATCCTTACTCCTTAGGAAGGCAGCCACTTTCACAGTCACTGTTCTTTTTAACATGAGGTTCTGACACAACCGCAATCTTGTTGTCACACCTTGTGAATCTTATGTAAAGAATATTGTTTAATAATGTTTAAAGAAAAATCCTAGGACAACTAAAAACGATATAGAAAAAATTAGCTGAGCATGGTGGTGCATGCCTGTTGTCCCAGCTACTCAGGGGGCTGAGGCAGCAAGATCGTTTGAGCCTAGGAGTTTGAGGTTGCTGTGAGCTAGGCTGATGCCACGGCACTCTAGCCTGGGCAACAGAGTGAGACTTTGTCTCAAAAAAAAAAAAACAAAAAAATCCTATAGAAAAGACATTTTCACTGGCCTTTATCCAATTGGTTAATGGATGTGTTTGGTGAAAAGCACAAGGTATTGCTTAGGAGTGTTGCTTCCTGGTCCAGAGCAGAGTTGACATGAGAGAGAGAAAGAGTCAGAACAAGGAGAGGAGGGGCCAGAAGGCTCAGAGGGGACACAGAGGAAGGAGCCAGGCAGGACCATAAGAAGGCTTAAGTACAAATACAGGTGCTCTGCCTTGCTTGCCGTCTCTCCTTTCATTTTCAAATATCTCCAGATTTTACTCATTTTATGGCAACTTTTGGTATATTTTAAAAAACAAAAAGCATATCAAGGATCTATTGGGGTTTTTTTACTAGCACAGTGTGTATCTTGAATGACTTACTTGGTTTGTTAAAATGGGACTTTTTCTTTTCCACAAAGATGTCATGATTCCATCTTTTGGTTCATTAATGTTAAATTAGCGAGCTCCAGTTCCAAGGAGACAAACGTGCAATATCTCCTGTGGAATGTGCTTTTCTCTCAATCTTGTCTTTGAAAACTGGTGTTTATTGAGTTGCAGCATAAAAGTAGTTTCGGCTGTAGTTCTCATAAGAGAAAACTAAATTCCTTTCATATTTGAGCTGGAATTTTTGTTCAATTTTCTAGTAAATATGATACGTATTAACATTATAGAAATTGAATTATGTTAACTTAGAAATTAACTAGAGTGGAAAGAAATTGAAATACCATTTATTAAATTTCAACTTGATGTGCGATGCTGAACCTTCAAATTCATTTTTACAGAAGTTACTAAGCATTAGGAAAGAGTTTCAATTAGTAGTCATTTTTTCCCTAACTAAAGCTTACGACAAATTCAGGTGCTGGAAGGTCTTCTCTTTTCTTTCTGGATGTCCCGACAGAAGGGATCATTCCCTCTCCTCCTCTGGCTGTTGGCAAACGTCAGCCCTCCTAGACGCACTCGCTGTCAGCTGTCCATCTGTTACACTCAGCCTTGTGTGTGGCCACACATCACAGCAACCACTGTCATTAGATTCACACTTAGCAAGAAACATCTGATTATTATCAGCCAGAGGGGTCAGATGGGAAGCCAGAAGCCCACCTTCTCAATGATGTTGGAAGATAAATGACACAGCAATTTTGAACATGATTTTTAAAAAATGCTGAGACCTTTCATATAGGACAGAGTGAAAAAACAGTGAAGATTATATTTTCTCTGTTATATTAAAGCTTAATTTATCCTGAGTGTAAAAAAAAAAATTGATTAGTACAAGGAAGAGTGTTCTGTGACCTGAAGCAGTGGGTTCTCCTTTGCTTTGGAATGCCGGGAACATCAGCCTCCCCTAAAAGTTCCCAGAAAGCTGACTTGTTTGAAACAATCGAGTAAGTACTTCGGGTTTGGAGGGGTAAAAAATATCAGAATGTGAGAACAGAGCTTGGAAAGGCTCTTCTGGCAGGAGAGTGCGGGCTCTGCTTGTGCACAGAAAGCTCTCTCAGGAAGAGAGACTCCCCGCCTTTGGGTGAGCAGCAGAAATGAGAACACAGATGTGACAGGGTCCCTGGGGCCTTGGGGACCTCAGCACTGGGCTGGGAGATAGATGCCTTCTTTTCATGGGTGCTCCTTGCTAAGTGGAGCAAGTACATTGCTCGGCACTTGTTTGGAAGCATCTGGAATCCTTTTCCTTTTACTCTTGGCTCTCATTTGGCCTCAGCTGCAGTGAGCTCAAAGCCTTGTGTACAGATGTCAGTGATGCCTTGGGATTCAGCTGGCACTAAGACATCTTCGCAGTGACCTTTAGCCTCCACGATCTGCAGGGACAGGCCATTTGTTGTAGTTAGATGTTTAGAATTCCTAGATCCAGGAGACAGGAAGGAATTCTGATACCTCATTCAAGTACAGTTTTTTAAAAACACTTGCATTTCTTGGTCACTTGCCATTGTCATACACAGTGCCATGGCAACAGGGCATTTATTGGGCTTTCACATCTCCTTCAGACCATCAGCCACTGGCTTATTTCCTCATTTCAGTAGGGACCCCCTTTCAATATTTATTTGTTTACATGCCTGTCTCCTTTAAATGACAGTTGTCTCTGAACTGAATTTCCGGCACCCAGCAGCAGGCCTGGCAATTATAATGATCACAATATGATGACATTCAATCGATTATGACTCACATTTATTTAGTTCTAACTATTTGCCACTTTTAAGTATTTCATTTACTGCAACTCGGTGAGAAAATACAGTTATAATCCCCATTTTAACAAGACAGAAACAGAGGGAGAGACACATTAAGTAAACCTTTAACGAGTAGATTAGCTCTGCCCTCAATTTGAACCGTAACATCTATAGAAGGAGATTGTTCAAGGAGAAAGGAAAGAAACTGTTAGGTTTATGGAAGGAAATGGTAGGGAGAAAGGTTTAAGGAAAAAGAAAAGAAATGGCCATGAATCAGAAACCAACTACAGTTGTTATGCCTCTTTATTATTTTTTTTATTTCAGAATTTTACAGGGACACATACGTTTTGGTTACATAATTTGTTTTTGTACAGTTTGAGTCAAAGTTGCAAGTGTGTCCTTCACCCAGTTTGTGTGCATCGTACCCATTAGGTGTGAATTTACCCATCCCCTGCTCCCCTCCCCCTATTTTATTTCTCTTGAATTGTACTTCCATATGTGCACGTAACTGTTGATCAAAATTGGATTTTCTCTAATTAATTACTATTCAAGTATACAGTTAGTATCAATCATCACAGAAGGAAATTAAGGTAAAACTTCCTTTTTATGGATCAAATACAGTTTTTTTTCCTTTGCATTCCACCTTCCCTCCTGCATATAAATAGATAACTTCTTCCTCATTACCAATATTATCATCAGCCCAATTCTTACCACTTTTAAAAGATGGCTATCATTGTCGTTATTTACTCTGCCTGTTTTGTGCACTGACAGTACACAGCCATATTCAATAGTAAGCCCGTACAAAATGAAATAAACACTTTTATGTAATGAACAAAAATGAGAAGAAGTACATCAAGTAGCATGGTATAGAGATTTATTAATAGTATTAAATCCCCAACACACATTTGTCAATATTACATGCTGTTTGTCAGGGAGAAAATAATACTCTTCCTCAGTTCCATTTCCTCTTCCCTGTAACAAGCAAAAGGACAGAAACTGCAGAGGCATATATGACGTGGTACAACTCTCCGTAGGTTGTCACTTGAAGTATGTCTTCTTTTAATGTCAGTTGCAATGAAATTGTATACAACATTAAGTTTCATGCTTTGGAAGGAAAAAATATTCCTCTGGGATGTTAGGACATTAAATTGGGATGCATTTGGGAGGGAAGGTCAGCATTATCTGAGAGCAGTCCTGGTTACGTGCCAGGCACAGTTGTCTTATGTATGATAATCATTCAACAAAGAGTTGTTGAGTAAATGGATGCTGAAGTCGTATACTATGTAGCCACTGTCAAAAACAGCATGGAGTTGTAGCAAAAGTAAGGATGTTGCCTTCAAACAGATCTGAAATCATGTCCTAGTTCTATATTTACTAACTCTGGGCAAGTTATTTATTATTTCTGAGTCTTTGGTTCCTTCCCTTTAAATGGACCTAATAATGGCATCTAGAAGATAAAACATGGTAATATATGTAGAAAGTGCCTGTTGAAAAATATAAGCATTCAATAAATGGTGGCTTTAGTTATTAATGTTGACAGACAAAAAGAGCCAAGTGACATGACTTGTGGAAAGACATGAATTTTTGTGGCACCATCTCTGAAAGTCTTTTCTTTCTTAGATAAGAAAGAAAAAGAAATAAGTGCCATTCAGAGAGGCCCTGAGGTTTGAATGAACTGATTCATGTGGTGCAGAGCTCTGAAACGGGAGCTCTAACACTGCCTTTTCCTCACTCTTCGCTTGTTTCTCTAAATTTTTGACAGCCACCTTATATAACACATCTGTATCGATGAATGCATATGTGTCCTTCCATATCAAAGATAATAGGTTTGTTAACAAACAATTTACTATTTAGAAATTTTAGACTCATTAGCTTTCTGATTTTCTGTCTTCTTGGGGCTTACTTATTTGTACAGATTCCTGCTAGCACTGTGTGAATCACGCCTGTGTGCTCAGGAGCCCTGTTTCCTTTTATTTAACCATATTTTCTGCCTTGTGTTTGATCTGAAACCTTTCATTGAGTCTTGAGAGGGCAGTGACTTTCAGAAGAAAACATCATGGTCTTTTTTCAAAAATGCTAAGCTAGTAACCTAAAAAGATTATTAGTACATATTACTTAAAAACAACATGAATTACATATACCTGCCTCCCTGATACAATCAAAGTCAGTTGTCCTTATATTTTTTACAGGCTATTTTTTCCACAAATAGGAAATTCAAGAGGTAGAACAATTACTTAACCAACAGGGACTCTCAGCACATCATTGACCAAGCCCTTTCTAGTCAGTCTATCATTCCAAACTATTTCCCTCTAAGAACAAGGAGAAAATCTGGACAAAATAAGAAAATCATGAGTTTGAGGGGATTAGAGAGTAACCAAGCCAGTGACAACCCCCTCAAAAAAACAAAACCAAGAGATGTACGCCCAACATTATATGGTTCCAGAAGAAGTTGAAGAGTTGAAAGTAGCTTTCACAAAATTTACAAGTCCAGGGAGAAAAAAATTAGAGTCAGGTCAGGCTAAAGAAATAAAAATTAGAGGAGGATGGGTTCTGGTAAAATCCCAGCCTTATGGTTGGGACTCTGAAAAGCTACATACTAGAAACAGGGATAAACTAGAATAGACCCTCAGTTAAAATCATCTCAAGCTCTGTGGATGCAGAAAAATAAGAAAAAGAGCTAGAAATTAGGAGAAAGATTAGAAAATTAGACAATTGGTTCAGGAGTTATCAGGTCCAATAAGTGTTCCAGAAAGAGCAAATTTTAAAATGAAGGTGAAGAAATTATCCAAGAAATAACTGAAGGAATGTATTCAGAACTGAGGAGAGGAATTTATGGAAAAGACTCATCAAATGTGATGCATAATGGATGGAAATAAGCCCGTGTCAAGGCACACCATAATTAAATTCCAGAATACTGGACACAAAGGGAAAGCTGTAGGAATTTCCAGAAAAGAAAATTAATGATCAAAACCAAAAACATTAGGAACCAGAGTGGCATTAGATTTCTTGACAGAATCACTAAGAAAAAAAACCCTGACTTTCTAGAGGAAAATAAATCCTAAACTTGAATTCATCATCCAACCATAAGACTAACTGAAGCGTGAGGGTAAAATAAAGACATTTCAGACATGCCAGATCTCAAAAAATTTGCATTCCACATACCCTTCCCCAGGAAGCTACTGAAGAATGCTGGACCATAGGTAAGGAGGCAACAGGGGCTCAACACAGGAGAGAATTTGGGGACCACACAGAGAGCAGCCTCAGGGCACTCCTGGGATGGGAGCCATACCGCAGGCCCAGAGAGCCACCTGCCCAGACAGGAGATGGAGAACAGATGGCTCCGGAAGAGATTTGTCTACAAAAAGATTGAACTTACAGAAAACCGGATGTTTCCAAAAGTATTGAGAGGCAGTCCGCCCCTTTGGTTGAGTGTTTGGGGATGAGTCCATGATGGATGAAAAACCAAGCAAAGACAAGACAAATAATTCCTGGGAACATGAAAGCTGTGCAAGAAAGGAAATGTAATCATAGAACACTTTTCATAGCTCAGCTGTGTTTAGTATTTGCATACTCGTAATAGCATAAATGAAAATATTTATCTCACCAAAAAGTAAGTTTTATCTATACTGGGAGGGTGGAAAGAAGAAAGTGAAATAGAGAAAGAAAGTCATGGAGAGAGAGTGAGAAAAGAGCTATTATTATCTGTGATCGGGAGAAATAAATAGATAATGTGCAAACTGAGAAGTTAAGAAGTAGCAGTAGATTACTTAGAGATTTAGAGGCAAATACCAAAAGAAAAGGCTAAAAGAATTAACAGTGATTGACCGTGTTCATTGGCAAGGGTTGGAGTAATGGGGAAGATGGGAGAGTGGGTTCAGAGGACTACTGTTTTTCACAATATGCCTTTTCTAGAACCATTTGACTTTTTAAAGTGTGTGTGTGTGTGTGTGTGTACACACATTTGATAAAAATAAAAAATTTAAATCACAGTGCAGAACAGTCTGTATAGTATGCTGTCATTTACGTAAGAAAAAGCATATATGCACATACTAAAAAAAGTATATCTGGAAGGATACACAGGAAACTGGACCAACGGCTGCCTCTGGGGATGGTAACTAGTGACCAGGCACAGGCAGGAGATAGAGACTCTACCCTTTGAATCTATTTGAATTTTACACTATGTACATGTATTATTTATTTAAAAAAAATCTTCTAAGAAAGAAACTAGGAATGAAAACTGAAGCAAGAGAGCAAACAGTTAAAATTAAATGAACTCTAAAAGAGTGACCATATCCTTTTAAGATGAGTTATTTATTGAATAAATGTAAGTGTGTCTTCTTGTTAAAAACAGAATCCTTATAGAACAAACAAGTTAAAGATAAAAAAAAAAAATCATGGCCAGGTGCGATGGCTCACGCCTGTAACCCTAGCTCTCTGGGAGGCCAAGACGGGAGGATTGTTTGAGCTCAGGAGTTCGAAACCAGCCTGAGCAAGAGCGAGACCCTGTCTCTACTAAAAAAATTAGAAAGAAATTAATTGGACAACTAAAAATATATAGAAAAAATTAGCCGGACATGGTGGCGCGTGCCTGTAGTCCCAGCTACTCGGGAGGCTGAGGCAGGAGGATCGCTTGAGCCCGGGAGTTTGAGGTTGCTGTGAGCTGACACCATGGCACTCTAGCCTGGGCAACACAGTGAGACTCTGTCTCAAAAAAAAAAAAAAAAAATTACTCATAGCCCCACCATCCAGATAACCGTTATTAAATTTTTGGTGTGCATCTTCCAAATTTTTTATTGTGTAAGTGATCAGTCTGTGGATTCTTTCACCCTCCTATGGATAATACTATTCTGTTACCAGCTATTTTCACTTGATATAGTCATTTCCGATATGAATTTTTAAGGCACATTCCGCTATAGATCATTTTTACCGACTGATTTTATTGCATCATTTGACTGTACCACAGTTGATTTAACTAATCCCTACTGATAGATTGTTCCCAGTTCTTCACTACTGTAAATAGTGCTTATGTCTTAATTGTGGCTCACATCCTTAACTGTTTCCTTTGATGAAATTCCTAGAAATGCGATTGCTGGTCAAATGGCATGAACATAACTAAAAGTCTTGATGCATCTTGCGAATTACCTCCCAGAAAATTTGTACTAATTTACATCCTGCCTCCCACCAGTGGTGAAGAGCATCACTCTCTCTAAGACTCTTGCCAACATTTTTGGTTTTATTTTTGCAAAATCTGGCAGATGAAAAAATTCTTTTATTGTTATTGAAGTTTGTGTTTCTTTGACTTACTGGTGAGGCTGAACATCTTTCATATGTTCATTTGCCAAGTAATAAATATTATTTTTGAGCCTTTCCCCCCTTCCTGAAACTGTGCTGACTGAGGTGACAGACAAAAGGTAATTAGCATGGTTTCTTTCTTCAAAGAGTTTAATAATCTCACAAAAGAAATTAATACACAAACAAATCAGCTGGGTTATAATATGTAAGCACATAGGAGGAAATGATTCATTCTTCTGTCAAATTAAAGTTTTTCATGGGACAGAACATTTGAGTGGAGGCTTGAAGGCTAAGGAGAAGGAGGACAGAGACATGGCGGGTACAATTCCTGAGAGCAGCATATTTAATGCAGTGGTGATGCTTAGGACACTTGGGAAAGGCGAATGACCTGGTGGTCTGGGAAGTAAGCCTGGAAAATGCAGTGGGGCCCTCTGCATTTGGAAATAGCTCCTCCAGACCAGAGGCTCGTATCTACTAGACCAGTCTATACTGCAGGCTGCCATGTTTGCAGAGAGCCTGGGTGACTTCTCAATGGCAGTGAGATTCTGTCGTCTACCAAGAGTCACACAAAATGATGGATTCTCCAAACATAAATAGTGAGTTCACATGTGGATCTAACAGAAAAAAGTGACAAATGTTCATCTGGGACCAATGAACTCTGGAACTTGTATATAAAGTTTGGAGGGAAGATGCATATACACGCATTTTTCTGTGAATGGGTCCCATGGCTTTCTCAAAGGAAATAAAAGACTCCGTACCACTGATCCAGGCATTGGAGCCATCTACAATCCACAGGAGGACAGTAGCAGGGTCAGATCTGTGGGAGATAATCCCGTGCCAGATGGTAGGAGAACTGGATAGAAAGTTTTGGAAGTAACATTAGTAATAACCACCGTTGATTATTTACTCTGTACTAGGCAAGGTTCTGGATGCCTGGCACCCATTTTAGTTCATCTTCAAGTTAACATTTAACAGAGGAGGGAACCGAGACCTAGATTTTAAAATTAGCCCAGGGTCACCTAGCTATGAATGGCAGAGTCCATAGTTGACCACTAGGTCATGTGACTCTAAAGGCCACACTTTTAATCATGATCTTAAACTGCCTCCCTTGGAAAGCTCTAGCGCAGTTTCTTCTGCACCTCACCTCCTAATTTTCAGTTAATTATTTTAAGCAACAAAGTGACTCACTTCAGGGAAGAGAACTACATGACTGGAGAGATACTATTTAGAAGACAAAAAGGGGAAAGGCCTTGGTGACTCTTCATTGTTCTTGTTCCACAAAGAATCAATCATCTGCTGAGATAATAGCATAAATCCAAAGAAGCCCTCACTCTGCTTGTTGGCTCCTGTTATTTGCCTCCTCCCATTTCGTGGAAGGAAATTCTTGTAGATTTCAATTGGCAAATGAGCTATTTTGAAGAAAAGTACACGGTGCTATTTTCTTCAAGTTCATAGTCATTAGCACTACAGAATAGCAGGTCTGTCCAAGCATAGTCACACTCTCAGTGATTGTTGAGGTGACATGTGCAAACAATGACGTTCACATCTGCCTTTCGTGGCAAATATTAAATACACGATAAGGAAACTTATAAAAAAAGAGCTCTGGCGGAAACCTTGGGAGCTGAGCGCTGCATAAGAAGTGTGCCGATGCCCTATTGTCAAATAAAAAGCAAATGTTATCATTAGATATGTGAAACCTCAGCGAGGAGGGCTTAACACTAATCACCAGTGGGCAAAGAATTCTGAATTGCAAAAGATCACAAATTTTCCATCTTCCGCACAGTCATATCCCCTGCGTGCACGCACATACCTCCTGTACGTGTTTATGGGCTGCTGAAATGACTCTGGCTTTCTAGCTGTAATTCGCAGAAAAAGCAAAAGCAGCTATTGCTGAAGTTTTAATGGGAGGCCTAGGAGGTCCCATTTTTATCATCTTTGAAACAAATATATGGAATCCTGTGTTAGGTTTCCAGTGCTGGGTAACAAATTACCACAAATGGAATAACTTAAAAGTAGTTTATTCCAGTTTCCATGGGTCAGGGGTCTAGGCATGGTCTGCCTGGATTCCCTCCTTAGCGTCTCAAAAAAGCTGAAATCAGGGTGTTAGCTGAGCTGCATTCCTTTTAGGAAAAATCCACTACGAAGTCTCCCCATGTTGTTGGCAGAATTTCTTTCCATGCAGCTGAATGACTGAGGCCCCGTTTTCTTAGTGGCTGGCAGCCAGGGACTGCTCTCGGCTGCTGTGGAGCCACTACAGTTCCCTGCCATGCGGCCCCCTCCCAAGGCCCTCTCATGCTTGGAATCTTCACTAGGAAGAGCCCAGTCTAATTAAGTCAGGCCCACTGATGATAATCTCCCTATCTTAAAGCCAGCTGGTTTGGGACCTTAACTGCATCTGCAAAATCCCTTCACAGCAGCATCAAGATTAGTGTTTGACTAAATAACTGGGAGATCATTGTACCCTAGAAGTTGGAGATCTTGGGGACCGTCTTAGAATTCTGCCTACCTTTCTATGGCCATACCACCCTGAACTCACCTGATCTCGTCTGATCTCGGAAGCTAACGAAGGTTGGGCCTGGTTAGTACTTGGATGGGAGAGTTCTGCCTACCACGAACCTCCATAGGCTTCTTCTCTTCTGGCAAGAGTCTTGTACGTTACATGCATTTTTAGCATTCGTCTTTGTTTTCTCAGTTTCATAATCTTTTTATTTAGCAAATACTACTGAGCCCATAATAATGTGTCATGTGGGGCATTTCAGAGTTTGGTGAAATGATGACAGTAGCTGAGGTTCATGAAGACTTGCTATGTGCCAGACACTGTGCTGAGTTTTTGCACGCATGATCTCATTTCTCCATCACCCCAACTCTGTACAGAAGGTACAGTCCCTATCTTGAGCTACAGATGAGAACACTGAAACCAGGCGTGGTTAAGAGACGTGACAGGGACTCAAACCCATGTTCCTTTTCCCTCAGAGCACTCCCTCCTAACCTATTTCCATTAGCTGTTATCTTTCTGTACTGTGGTTTTGAAAAGGATGCAAAATGTCCTCCATAGCTATGATGATTATCCGCTCATCCATTTCTTCTTTAGCCAAACTTGCCATCTAATAACAGAAAATGTCGCACAGAACAAGTCCTCCCTGAAAGCAAAGGACACTCCTAAAAGTCAAATACCAAAGAGACACAAGAGTTTTAGAGCAGTTTAGAGCCTGACTTTTGGTAAGGATAGTCCAGTACCTTAGCATCTGGCATTTTAATGTTCTTTGTTCTTGGATTCTATGATATATTTTTCTGTCTGCTTTCATGCCAAGCACTGATTAATAAGCTTCATCAAAAAGAAAACTCAACAGTTCAGCCTGGAGAGCAACTTCAGGTCTTCTTTCCAGATCAGCCACCCTGTGTCAGCAAGAAACAGAATAGAAATGGTATGCATCTGTTGAAAACTAATGTCCCCTGACTTGAAATAGCACTTGTGCTGGTGACATCCTCACTTCATTGTGAACAGAGGACTGTCCTATGCTACCTGCTACAGTAGGAAGACAAATGGTTGGAATGGGAAAGATGACATTGACAGTACCCTGTCTGAAGGGCATTTTGCTTTTTGATAAGAGAAGGACAAAAAATGACGTTGATTTATGTTTTAATTGTAAGCTGAGTCTGATAAATGAGCAAAATTATATAGCATGCTCTCTGGCCACAAATTTGGGAAGAAGGGTCAACAGAGTGAGATCTTCTTGCCTAGAACTTTCTTATTTTCTCTCTAGCTACCCCTCCATTTGTCCTAATAGCAGATGGATCCGAATTCTGGGCCTGCAATTCCCATAGAATTGAAATACCAAGTCACTCTTCCATTTCTGTGTTCTGATGGAGTTAGCGCTTCACCTTCCAAAATCTAGGATCTGGGAGAGTTGGGGAAAGCCCCAAGGATGTTGCAGTAGAGTAATTCAACAAGGTAGCTTTGACAGAGAGCAACTAGCAGCTCACTATACTCATCTCCCTTTACTCTGGACTGAGTAGAAGTAGACTACATTTCCCAGCATTCTCTGGGGTTAGGTGTGGCTGCATGACAGATCTGGCAAGTGGAAGTGGGCAGAAGTAAAGTGCACCACTTCTGTGCTTGGCACACAAAATCCTAGCATGTGACCCTCCATTCTTTTCCTTCTCTTACTGGCCAACTGGATATCAAACTCCAGAGTGTCCTTAGAAGCCACAAGTTAAATATGTCAGACTCTGTTTACCTGGGGTCCTTAAATGACTAAATGGAACAGAAGCCCATCCTTGTTCCTATCACCAGTTGGAATTCATGTGAGCCAAAAATAAGCTGCTATTGTAATAAGCCATTGAGTGTCAGGGCCTTTCTGTTATGGCAGCTATCATTACCTTATCTAAAATAATAGCCTAGAATCTAAAAACTGAAAGTAAGAAAACTAGTTCTAAGAAAGGAGACGGGCTGGTTACTCAAGCATGAGAAATCTATTTCCATTATTGCTTTGATGGTGTAGGGCAGACCGAAAATGATATAAAGCAAAGACTCCTATCTACTATTTATATTATAGTAGATATGAAATGAAGCTGCCTTAATCCATTTTTAAATACCCATGGAAAATTGAATTTGCATGTATAGCTCTTTTAGAACTCATTTTTTTGTCATTTTCTGTGATTGTGTTAGAGGATTTTAGAGTTTTCACTTTGGGACAGTTAAAAAATTTTTGGATAAATTAAAAGATGTGTTATAAATTATTTCTTTCAACCTAAATATGAGCAGAGTATTGTGACACTCAATCCTTGTAGTTTCTCTTGCCAATAAAAATTGATCTACAGTCCTGAAAAATTTATTAGTTTATTTTTTACTAATATTTTAATGCAAAATTATAAACATACAGATTAATACTCTGGAAAAACAGAAACTTAGCTTGCTGTTTTATTAATATTTTGGTACTCTGCTTAGAAATAAGTTACTATGAGTAAGAAAGTTACAGAGAAAATTGTGAAAAACAGATTGTGTTGTGCAAGATTCAGCATTTTTTCCCACAAGTTTCCTTAGAATTGAGGCAATTATACAAATATCTCCTTCCAGGCCCTAGTTTTATCTAGTGTGGTATTTAATGTTTAATTGTTTTCTTCTATTTCTATGTCTCTAGAGATTTTCCATATTCAAAAATCATGAGTACTAATAAGACTCTTGACTTAGAGTTAAATCTATAATTTCCATTAATACTAAAATTAAAATAAAATTTCCTCATTATCATTCATCTGCATCTTCATTATATACAACTTATAATCTTGAAAATGTTCTTCTTTGCTTTAATTTATTTAAATTTTGAAATGAAATTTACTTATTTCCTATGGAGACTTTCAAACCAGGAGGAAATGTTTTCTGATCTAACAGGATTTGTCCTCAATTATAAATTGGGAAGTTGACATTGTGGTTTAAATATTAGATTCTCCTTATTTAAGTTCCTATGAGCCTGTTCCTAAGAGTGTGACTTTCAGGACCCACTGGTGGTCCTACAGATTATACCACATTTTTACTGTACCTTTTCTGTGTTTGGATGTGTTTATATACACAAATACTTGCCACCGTGCTACAGTTGTCTACAGTATTCAGTACAGTAACATGCTGTGTGGGTTTGTAGCCTCGGAGCAATAGGCTGTACCATACAGCCTAGGCGTGTAATGGGCTACACCATGTAAGTACATTCTATGATGTTCATATGATGGCAAAAACACCTAACAACACATTTCTCAGAACATTTCCCCATCGTTAAGCAATGCATGATTATATTTCAAAATAAGTTTGGAATTTTAGCTAATGAAATTTCGTTAATTATTATGAAATAGCAGAAATCAGCGTGACTTCCTTTATTATGTTTATCAATGAAGACTGCTCATCCTCACTATAACACTAGAAATTTTGCATTTGAAAACGTTTCTTTGAAAATTTTCAAACTCCATAAAGAATGTTGTACCTTCTGTTAGTATCTCAGAATTTGTAGATTAGAGCAGATAATTAGTATAAGATTGTTGGAGAACTGGGTTGTCATCTTGGGAAAGAGAGGCAAAGAATCTTCACAGAGCATTCAAAAGTAAAATTATAGGTTTGCCCTTCAGAATCAGATTGCTTTTTGAAAAAAGAAAAGCCAACAGGCATCCAACTGCTTTGATTCAAAAAAATAATGTTTGTCTCTTATGTTGAATTCCACAGTGCCAACCATTTGAAGTATAGAGGGCTTTGACATGTGCAGAATGAAAAGCCAAGAATATCTTCCCTGTTAACTTGCAGTCTTGTGTTGCAGGCACACAAAAAATCCCTTTGGACGATTGAACCCAACGAAGGCATGGTTCCTCCGCAAACTGAGGTTCAACTGTCCCTGACCGCCAACCTGAATGACATACTGACATTCAAGGACACAGTTATTTTGGACATTGAAAATAGCAACACCTATCAGATTCCGGTCCAAGCTTCTGGAATTGGTTCTACCATTGTTTCAGATAAGCCCTTTGCTCCAGAACTCAATTTGGGGGCACATTTTAGGTACAGAAATATCATGGACCAGTTTTTATAGATATAATGTATGTTGCATAAGCTGAATATCACTTCTACTTTGGAAAATTATTTTTGAGTAAATAGAACTAGCCTCCTCGGTCCCTCTCCTTTCCTGTTCTTACTTCCCACTCCCATTGGGAACGCCAGCCCCAAGAAGACATTTTCTAGTCAGAACTTTGTAACATTCTCCAATCTGTGTTCCTGTACATCAGAGAAAAAGATGGTTTGTAGGAAGTGCATTCTTCTCTCACACTTAGAGTGGTTTATTTGTGATGAATTTAGAATTCCAACCATGATTCTCCTCTTTGATTCCAATATGCTGCTCATCCCTCTCCATGAATGTAGAAAATATAGATACATCTTAGTGGTAACCTAAGTAGGATATACGTAGGAAGATATTAATAAAAATTATTGCAGGCCGGGCACGGTGGCTCACGTCTGTAATCCCAGCACTCTGGGAGGCCGAGGCGGGCGGATCATTTGAGCTCAGGAGCTCAAAACCAGCCTGAGCAAGAGCGAGACCCCGTCTCTACCAAAAATACAAAGAAATTAATTGGACAGCTAAAAATATATAGAAAAAATTAGCCATGCATGGTGGCACATGTCTGTAGTCCCAGCTATCGGGAGGCTGAGGCAGTAGGATCGCTTGAGCCCAGGAGTCTGAGGTTGCTGTGAGTTAGGGTGACGCCATGGCACTCACTCTAGCCAGGGCAACAAAGTGAGACTCTGTCTCAAAAAAAAAAAAAAAAAATTATTGCAAATGTATTTTATCAGGTGTTACAAAGCCAGTAGCTTTTTTTGGTATTATGTCCTCTGCTTGCCTCCCCACTGTAGCACCAACAACTGAGATAGTTGCAGTTGGCTTCCCCTGATCACCCAGGAAAGGCTAGAAGATCTAAATTTTTCAGTAAAAAGTGGTAAATAGAGATACTTCTGAGCATAACAATCTAAATGTGGAGATAGAGGGTAGAGGATATGTGTGGGGACTTATTCCTAGGTCCTCAGGACAGTCATACAGCTATCACTAGTGATTCTTGGGGGCCAGTTGAATTTGTACCTGTCGCAGTACTGTGAACAGATCTCAGAGGTACTCCTCCTATCTTCTAGCCTAAGAGGCCCTGAAACCAAGTCAGATGCACTGTGCTTCGAGAAGATGCGACTGACAATAATCATCAGGAGCCCTCCCCACAATCCCACCCATGCCTCCTTTCCTTCATTCCATCTACAAAACATGGGAATTGATTGACAATACTTTGAACCAATAGAGAGACTTAAGTAACAGGCAAGTCAGGTAGTTGAACTGCATGCTTTTAGACAAGTATCCAATTATATTTTTTGAGTCAACTAGATAGAAAAATCCTCCTCTCTGCCTGTCTACTGGCTGTAAGCTAGGGTATTTTGTCATTGCATACCAGTGCTTCTATTTTCAAATTTGTTTAAATGCACTCAAATATAATTATAGAAAACAATGCACTGCAAACCAGACTTAATTATGTATTTTTCTTAATCTGCGAATAGTGTCAAATAACCTCAAAAAGATAGTCTGACATTTGCCTGAAATTGAAGGGTTAGCTAACAGTCATCTATAAATATAAAAGGAAACCGTAACTTTAACCTCTGCCTAAACCCTATTGTTATTCTTTTTAACATAAAATCATGATGCCAGCAAGCTCCAGAAGGATTGTCAAAAGCAGGGCTGGGTAAACTACAGCCCACTGCCTGTTTCTGTAAATAACAGAACAGCCATGCCCTCTCTTTTACATACTGTTTATGGCTGCCTTCACACTGCAAGGGAAAGTTGAGTAGTATTGGCAGAGACCACGTGGTCCCAGAAGCCTAAAATATTTTTTACTCAGACCTTTAAAGAAAAATTTGCCAATCCTGCTTTAAAGAAATACCCATATGCCACTCCTGATTGCATATTTTGGGGAAACTCCCTTAGATTTTCAGAACTTCTATTTTTTAGAAATAAAATTATTTTTATATATTTAGGAGGTACAAGTGCAGTTTTGTTACATGGATATAGTACATGGTTGCGGTGTCTCGGCTTATAGGGTAACCGTCACCCAAATAGTGTACATTGTACCCATTAAGTGACTTTTTCATTCCTACGTCTCTCTTACCCTCCCACCCTCTCACCCCTCAGAGTCTCCAATGTCTATTATTCCACTCTCTGTGTCCATGTGTACACATTATTTAGCTCCCACTCGTAAATGAGAACATGCAGTATTTGACTTTATGTTTCTGAATTAATTCATTTAAGATAATGGCCTCTAGTTCCATCCGGGTTGCTGCAAAAGACATGATTCGATTCTTTTTTTATGGCTGAGTAGTACTCCTGTACACATACATGACATTTTCTTTATATAATCATCTGTTGGTAGACACTTAAGTTCATTCCATACCTTTGCTACTGTGAATGGCGTCAGAGTTTCTATTTATCTATACAATGGTAGTAAATATACTTATTATGAGTAGGTTGCTGTGAAGATTGAAAGATACACTGTGAATAAGTGACGGAGGCCCTGCCTAGTTTATAAACAGTATAGCCATAAAGTTAAACTGCCAGATAAAGATGCCCCAGTGAGCATGCCCTGTGGACACATATTTAGATAGAAATGGTTGTACCTGACAACTGGCAAATATTCCTTCTGATTATTTATTTGATGCTTCTACTTACTTATAATACATGGTATTATTTCCTAAGGAGGAACAGATGGGATAAAATCTCAAAGCCTAGTAAAAATTGAAAAAAGGCAGTCCTGAGAGAGGTTCTTTCACCAAAAAAATACTTTAAAATAAGCCTGTAAATTAGTAAAACAAAAAAAATCCCAAACAAACAAAAACACATTTGAACCACCTCCAAGATCTTAGAAATCTCAGTTTTAGCAAAGATCCAGTCAATCAGGAAGTCCTTAATAAATATTTATGGAATGGATGAATTAATGAACAAATTAGTAAGTAAAATTAGCAACATCTTTAAAGCACATTTGTCTAAGAAAAGTGACCAATCCAGACAGTGGCCCATTGCAGTCTCCCTGACCTTTGTTAAGGCTTAGAGGATACGTGCTGTTTCTCTTCAAAGTTCCTTCAAGTTGAGCCCATCATCACAAGACATTTCACTCACTCAGTAGAAATTTACTCAACACAATTTGAAATGTGCTTCTCCTCCAGTAGGTATTTTGCTTTCCTTTCACTTCTCAGAACCATTTCTCTTAAATGAGCATGCTTTTCACGTGACCTGTGTCTGTGTGTCCTGTGGTGTGCTTGACCTGTCCGGGAAGACTGAGGATGAGAGGAGATTTCCCCAGCCTCTTACCTGGTGCTGGCAACTCTGGGACAAGACCCAGGTGTATTGTACACTATCTGGGTGATGGACACACTTACAACTTTGACTCAAACTGTATAAAAGCAATTCATGTAACCAAAACATTAGTACCCCGTAGTATTCTGAAATTTAAAAAAAAAAAAAAACTAGGTTCACAAATCCAACGCTACTAGCCCCTTGAATAGATACTATTTTGTCCCATTACCGTGTTAGTTCCTAGTAGCATCACGGCAGCCTTCCCACATTTTTAAAAAAGGAATGTCTTATTTTGTTGTTCGCCGTTTTAAACACTTCCAGAGGAATAAATCCCAAGGGTGTAGAGCTGAACAGAACATCCACAAGTTGAATCCTCTCACCACCTGCCTCTTCTTTTCCAGCCTGGATACCCATTATTACCGATTTAAGTTGACCAACAAGGGACGTCGGATCCAACAGTTGTTCTGGATGAACGAAAGTTTCCGGCCCCAGGGCAAGCTGAGCAAGAAGGGCCGGCTCCAGCCCAATGGCTACCAGGAGCCCAGGGGTCCACCGAGCCCAGTGTTTCAGATCCACCCCGTCAGGATGGAGCTGTACCCAGGCCAGACGATCAATGTGGTACTTGAAAGCTATTCTGCGACTCCCAGGGTAAGAGGACAGCACATGTAGAAGCAATTTTTTTTTTCCTAACTAAATCTTTGCTATATGCGTTTCTTAGGAGAGTCCCTTGACATTTATCTGAGAAAGGATGTGGTTTCTCAGGATTGTGTACAGCACTGAGTTGCCATGGCAGCATCCATGGCTTTCAAGGTTCAGGTCTGCTAAGTTTTCTGTTTGTTTCTATAGTTACCATGAACCCAACCTTAAAGGACCCTTTAAAGCAGATTCTCATTCCCAGGGTTGACAGTGACCAGCTAGCAAGTCTCTGGTAAAGAAACATCCAGTTTTCAGCCAAAGCAAATTCTCCTATTAACATTTAGCAGTATTTAATATTTATTCAAAAAGGATATTTTTATAGACACTGTGGACTGCCTCTCTTTTCCAGATATTGGGACATCCCTGGTTTCTTTTCTCCCAGTCTGACTACAACACCGTCACATTTTAAAACATCATCTTTTTATGTGTCAATAAAAGAGTGACATTTATCTTCAGCAGCCCTGATTTTCTGCTCTTACTTACATCACTACCATACATTCTGCTTAAAACATTTTACTAGATCCAAACCATGTGTCTCTTTATTCCTATACCTTCACAGAGTTTGGAAACCATCAAAAACCTAAAGGAAAGACTTTTGAAGTCACTTAAGCGCCTCTCCCACTCCACAAATGCAGTTTTTTAATGAGAAATGATGCTTGTTTAAGCTCCTGTTTGTGTCACTAACACAATCCACTTAGGTGGTATTGACTTGTCCCCTCATGAAATAGGAAGCAACAAGAAGTTTGTCTCCCAGCAGACACGATGGGAAAGCTAGTCCATTGCTTTGCTTCTCTAAGGTCGCAGATTTCACTTTATTTCATTATTTCTTCACAGAGCATTTTCAGGTAAAATGCATCCTCAGTACCCCAAAAAAGGGTATCTCTCATTATGGAGTATATAATGTGCTCCTTCTGTTACTCAGGTTATCAGCCAACTATTATAGTGTATATACCATGTAACAAATACTATGCTAGGCACTGCGGATGCAAAGATGAATAGAACACAGCCCCTTATCTCCAGACACTGACAGCCTGTTGGAGGAGCATATTTACAATGTGGTTATCAAGAGTCGACCATATTTTAAAGGCACTAAAGCTGAGCTTCTTGAGGACTAAATTCAGTTTAAGCTTTACCAAAAGCTTCTCTGAATGTTCTTCCAAATCATGCTGCACAGTTGAGAAGAGACTGGGATTCATCAACATCCCAAACCTGAGCACTCATCAATATAAGCTATTTGTGATATATATTCACTTTTGGAACTTTCTACTTTATAAAAATCTGGGCTTCTTGGGTCCAAGGAAGTATTAGTTTCTAATGCATATTTTTTTTAAATATTTAAGTATGAAAGGTGAAAATTTTTGAACTGCAGTTTCCAGCTAATTTGATAAGAAATCATATAACTACCATTTAACTATAAGCCTTATGAAGGGATTTTATCTGATTTATCAGTTTTGTACTCTCAGCCCCTAACACAGCCCTGATGCATAATAGATCCTACACACATACACACAGACACACACACACACATTAATATATATATATGTATTTTGAACTGAATGTAAATTGTTTGTGTCCTCAGAGGCAGTCAGAAATAAACACAGAATCCATTAAAGACATATTTAACCAACCAGAATGTAATGTGTGACAGAAAGCAATCCCCGAAATGTACTATTCAGAAAATGTTCTCTTCCCTCGTGTCCCCGAGAAGGTAGTTGAGAATCAGTTTGCTCTTGGTAGGTCATTAAGTTTTCTGAGTTATGGTTGTTCCCCAAATGCTGGCATATCTCGTTGGCAGGTAGTTAAAGAGAAGCTGGTGTGCCACGCCAGCATCGGGGCGCAGAAGGGGAAGAGCTTGGTGATGGCTGTGAACATCACCTGCGAGTTCATCGCGCCTCTCATCCAGCTCTCCACCAAGCAGCTCATCTACCGGCTGGAGAAGGTCAGTGGGGCCGCCCCAGGCAGGGCCGGATGCTCCAACTGGGGGGTCAGCATGTTCACCTTTTCATTTTGGAAGCTAAATTAATGGGAATCCTGTTATACCCATTACACAGCCCATGTTTTCTAAGCTTCAGAGGCCAGTACATGTTCAACTAAAAATTCTGAATCTAAGTCTACCATCCTTTCAAATGTAAATTGCTATGGAATTTCTACTTTCATCATTTCTGATGTATAAGACCAAAGTGAAGGAGTAGTCCAGTGCACTGAAATGCATTTTATTTGATCATTTTACTCTAACCAGGTAACATAAACATCACATTAGAGAAAGGGTTAAAGTAGAATGATTGATAATTATAATAATCAGTAAGAATAGCTACCACTTATCGATTAGTACATGTTGGGCATTGAGCTATGTTCATTGCGTACATTTTCCCAGTCATCCCTCACAACAACACTCTGGAGTAGGCTCTGTTATCATTCCCTTGATACACATGAGGAAACTGAGATACAATTTAAGCTGGAGAACAATCAACTTGAACTATTTGGTTCACACTCGTTAACTTAAATGGCTATATATGTCCTTGATTTTATATGACCATTAAGGGCAGGCAATAGATGGGAGAGTCAGGGGATGGGAAGATACAGGAATGGCTGCCTGTCAGGGCAGGGGTCGGGATGGTGAGGAGATGGAGGAGATGTCACAGCAGGATTTGACCTACTCCTAGGCAGGTGTCCCTCCAAGAATTATTTACCATTCAAAAAAGACACATTTGGAATATCTGTTCTAAGTCAGGGACTGTGCTGGTGCTGAAAATCTGATGGGCCAGACAGATATAACCAAATCTAAGATGCCGGTTGAAGTTATAGACTTTTAAAAAGTTATTGACATTTAATTGTTTAAGTTACTGATATAAACAACGCTATGAAGAAGAGGTGTAAGGTGCTACGAGGACATATATCGGGAGACGTGGCTTTATTTGTCCGTGTGGTCAGAGATGTCTTCCTTGAGCAAGTGCCTCAAGTTGAGACTTGAGTAAAAACAGACATTAGTTTGGTGACAAGGGAGGGAAAAAACATTATAGGCCAAGGGAGTGGTGCACATGAAGGCCTCAGTCAGGAAACCGACGGCTTGGTGGGCTTAAAAAACTGAAAGGCTGCCTTGGACAAAGAAGGTGCCAAGGATGGCAAGAGATCTGTCTGGGGACGTGTAGTGTGCCTGGGAGGCATGCTCAGGACATTGGGGTTTGCTCCAGGTGGCCACTGGAGAGTTTCAGGAAGGGAAGTGATGTGATCAGATTTATGCATTGAAACAGTCATGCTGGCTGCTGAGTAAAATATTTATTAAGGCCTGTCATGTGCCAGGAACTGTGTCAGGTGCTAGGGATACAGCAGTGAGAACAGTTCTCCCTGTTGAATTTCACAGCTTTCTTGGAAGACCAAGCATTAAGTAAGCCATTGTCCCATAGCATGATCAATGCTATTATATAAAAGTGCTGGGTGTGGCAGTGCCTGAGCAGTCATGGGGTAATCAGCTGGGGTTCCTTTTGTTGCTTGGAGGTTTACAGGAGAATGTTCAAGACCATTAATTCTGGTAGTGGATTCCATTATATTTCGTTCATTAAAACAAACGAACATCTACTGAGCACCACCGTGGGCAAGGTGTTCTGCTAAGAGAAGAATAAGGGAGTTTATAGTCTGGTAGGAGAGGCAAGATGTACAAGTTCAGTTCAAATCCACAAATAATTTTTGAGCATCTAACAGAGTATTAGACACCTACACTATAGAAGGCAGAAAAGACACAGCAAAGACCCTGGCTTAGCTGACGAGCAGGGAAGGTGGACATGGAAGAAATAGAACAAGGGATTCAGCGATGGGAAGCTCAACTAACAAGCAAGACATGGCACCAACAAGCTCCATGAGATGTGTTAAAAGAAAATACTACAAGAGTTCCTGCTACCGTTATTAAGCTTTAGTGCTCTGTTTTAAATTCTTCCTTTTTATTTAATAAGTAATCAGTAAAGATATTTATTGGCAACAGCTGCACTGGATTTGGTAGCATCATATTTTCTCTGAATGCAGCTATTCGGAGAAAGTTCAATGAATATTTATTGAATCACTATTCCATGCGTGACATTGTAATATATGTTGAATATGCAGCTTAGTTTCTTATTAGATTTTTCTAAGCCCATAAACACTCATAAAAATGTGTGGGCAGCACTACAGCTCCTTTTCTTCTTTTCATATCCTTATGCCTTTTGTGGGGGGCAAGGGCAAGCACATTTTTGTTTAAATCCCTATTGTTTGAGGTTATCACTAGATTAAAATAGGCAAATATTTTGAATATAGCATTAACTTCTTATTTAATCAAAAAGTGAATTGAGCTACAATTCCCTGCTTGTTTCCACCCTTCTTTTCCTCCAAATATGGGAAGTTTGAAATCTGTCCTACTACTGTGTTGTTCATTTTCATTTCCTGCTCACATTTAATCCATACCAGGGACAATTAAGAAATGCAACTTCTGCCCAGCATGCGTAAGAGACCTGCTCTGTATTCAGATTTAATTGTGTGACACCCAATTATCTGCTCCGTCTCCTTGTTTTCGTCTCCAGGCAGTACATCCGGTTTGGTGCATTAGAACATAATGATACCAACCCTGTCTATGGAAAGAATTTTTCTATAACTGTTTCCTCGGGTCTGATCTACTTTATAACTATCATACCATTCATAAGCCACGGATGTGAAATCCCGCAGAAGCATCTCTGCGGGATTGAAAAGGTCAATTGAAAGTAGCAGCCAGTTTGCTTCATGAAGTTCCGGCGGCAAATTCTGTCTGCTGGTATTTGGGGAGACAAAAACCCAAAGAGAAGGGGTCATTTTAAAATAGAATGGCTTCTCAGTGCTTCAACTTCTCATCACTAACCTCTGAATGGCCTCTTGCCAAAACCAACCAAGTGTGGCTTCTTCACTTCAAAGCCATCTGCAGTGACACAGCAGCCTTCGGGGAAGGTCACTGGGTGGGCAGTTGTCCATGCAGCCTGTTGCTTAGTAAGCCCAAAAGTGCTGCTTCATCCCTCCCTAAACTGTAGCGTACAACTGGCAGGTGCACCGTGAGTCTGGTGTCTGTGTTACCGTGTTAAAGGGAGGGAAACAAAGGCTGGTATCTCAGGGCAAATGCCATACCAGACCCCTAAAACAACCTTGAAAGTGTACCTGGGGGTAGTGGCGTACAACTAAGGCAGGAGGCTCGAGCCAATGGGTACTGGTCACCCAAGCTCACCCAGGGCCAGGGGACCCAGGAACCACAGTGGAAGGAAGACTGTGCTGGAAAGAGAACTGGAAGACAGATGCAAATAGAAAATAGGAGGATTTAACTGAAATCGGAACAAAGAGAAAGGGCAAACCCAAACAAGGAGGCCTGGGAAAAACAGGCTAGAGTTGTTAGAAGAGTCAGGGAATAATTGGAGAGAGGTTCCCTTTGGAGGCTGTGTATTGAGGCTTCTGGTCAGCTACTGCTAATATTAAAGGGCACCCCTTTCCAGGGCACACAAGATACAATGAGGGCGCCAGCATCAGAATGAGAAAAATTCAGTCTGGCCAGAACTTCTGGCTCAAGATTCGTTTCTGATACCTTCCCCAGTTGAAAACTAAATCTGATAATGTCTAACAGAGTAAAAATATGCTTCTAAATCAACTGTCCTGGTGTTACCAGAAAAAGTTTACAAGAAATAGTTATGAGCATTTGTCAATACAACAAATTAAGTATATTTGCAAATTGGTTATTTTAAGCATGGAAAAAAGGGCAAAATGCTGTATTCATTATAATGATACCTAGATTTATACACAAGATATCACTAATTTATTAGAGTTTGTTTTATGACACTGTGGAAATTTCTATAGTAATAGTTTTATCCAGAAGCGTGACTTGTATAGGTTTTTTCATCTAGGCAACAAGAGAGGAAAGTCTGATCTGTGTTCTCTGGGTTATGGAGATCCACTTTTTAGTGGTCCACCAGATATCATTCCACATGATTTATCTAAACTTCTTCAGGGGGGAAAAGAATAAACACAACACCCACACACACACACAGACACACACACCCCCACCCACACACACACACACACAGGGGTAGGGAGAGAGAAAACGCATGCGCATTGAATTTGTTTTAATAATGAATATGAAACTTTCCTTGCTAAAGGCTCACTAGATTTACTATGACATGGTTTGTTTCTTATTTTTCTGTTTTTGCAGAAACCTAATGCTATGCTGAAACCCGATTACCAGCCCTTGGTCATAAAGAACATTTCCACCTTGCCCGTGAACATGTCGCTGTCAACCTCGGGACCCTTCTTTGTATGCGAGACTGATAAATCCCCGCTGCCCGCCATTCCTCAGGTACTTCCACAGGGGCTGTCCTAACAAGCTCCTGGGGGGTTGTGCGTGTGGAAAAGAAAGAGAATAATAACAATACACCACCTAACTTGAGTTCAGAAAAATATAAAGCTTCCAAAGGAAATGAACAGAAAAGACCATGAAAAATTTAAAATGAGTAATAAATTCCAGTATCAATCATTAGAAACACTATCATTAATGGTGTGAGAACTTCCAGCTCATTGTGATAACCCTTTCAATCCTGCCCACTGTAATGAAGCCAATCTACAGAGAGCAGTGACTTTCTGCTAATGATAGTAAAGACTTTTTTCTCCCCACTCAAATCCAATCAAAACTCTATACGCAAGGAAATGAAGAATAGCCAAGCCCAGTCTCCAAAGCAGCAAGCCCTCCTCCAAATACTGAGAAATCTGAACCAAGCTGAGGGAGGCGGCTGGGAGTTCACGTTGGCCACCAGTCTAGCACAGGATGCAGTGTTCTCTAAACAGCCCTCATGATCGTCCCCATGATCCTTTGCTAGATGTAAGGACACCAGTGGAAATGGCTGGGCCATGGGCCAGCGACACTGCAGAGCTGTAGGAGAGGAGGAGCGAAGGAGAAAACACACCATTTTGCTCAGCCTCCTGCTCTAGGGAGTCAGCTAGCAGGAAAGCGGCGTGAAGAGGAAGAGGGGCAGGCAGCAGTCGTGAGATCTCAGAATAGGGAGCCTGTGACTTAAGAATATTTGCTGTGAGTCACTCTAAGGGCGGTAGATCTTTGGGGGAGAGGGCACCTGGTGAGAAGGTGTCCAGACAGTACCCAAGTGGAGGCTGCAAACTATGCTGTCGCTGTCACCTGCCCCTCCCCGCAGATTCTTTGAATGAGTGGGTCTCATTCAAGCACAAGCTGGGGGAAAAAAACAGTTAAAGTCTTTGAATAGGGAAAGAAAAGGAGGATATGGTCATAAGCAAGAGGCAGATGAAAACATACTGCAAGGGAATATACCCAAGGAAGAAGACCAAAGGTACAAACAGGTAGTTCTGTATAGTCTCAAAGGAATTAGATAATACGACCTGTCTTTAGAAAGAGCTTAAGGAGGAGATGTGAGTGTTCAAAGAGATGAAAACTGAACTCACAGAGCACAGGAAAACAAATGAATGGGAAAATGATTCAGACATGAGCGCCTTTCTCAGCCTGGGTGGTAGACTAGGCCCAGTCTTGTCCCTCCTGAGATCTTAATAGGATAAAAGTAGAAATTTTCAAGAGAAGGAATCCAGAGCATTAAAATAAAGGGGAAGGAAGATGGACTTGACCAAATAATGAGAAATTTAAGCTAACTTCTAGAAGATAGAATGAGAGAATGAGGATTTGAGTAGACTAAGAAAAAAGGCACATAAATATGCGTTCCAGAAAATGTTCGAATGAAATTGTAAAAGATGGAGGAGTTCTGCCCAGTGGGCTCTAGAGTAGCTCTTGGCTCAGAGACAACAACTCTGAGGAAAGGGCTTAAAATGGAGGCATTCTGTGTGTGACAGACCCCACCCAGAAAGTGTGGACAGCTGGCTTTTATCCCAAGACAAAAATAATACTCTTCTCCAGAGAAATTGTCAAAATGGGTAAATATAATGCTTCTAGTGCTGTCAGTATTGGTACTCTGGAAGAAGCCCTCCTCATTCTTCATTCGGTATTTGGGGTGTGTCCACAGGTTGACTGTACCCTCTCTGCCCAAGCAAATGGTTCAGTAGACCAACCCTACTACTGGAATTGACAAATGGTGGCCTCTGAGTTGTTGGGGTGGCAGGGTAGATCAGGAACTACTGTTTCTTAATAATTCTTATAGTACAGTTTCACCTTTTTATATTTTATATTATTTGTTATGTATTTATATCATTTTATAATTATTTCTTATGATTTTAAGAAAACCACACATATAATTTAGAAAATAAAGAACTTCTTACAAATCAACAAGGAAAATACCAACAACCAAATAGCAAAATAGGCAAAAGAAATGAACAGAGAGTTCACAGAAAGGAAAATAAGATGACTTCTAAACATCATATTAGAGGAAGTACAAATTAAAATTACTATGAAATGCATTTTCTTAACCTATCAGATTGGCAAAGAGAAAAAAGTAGAAAGTGCCGTGTGTCAGGCAGGGCATGTGGAATCAGGCAGTTTCCTACAGTGTTGGGTGGCATACACTGGAAGGCAATATGGCAATAGTTATCAAGATTTTAAATGCCCATTCCCTTCGACCTAGTATAATAATTCCACTCCTTGGACTTTATCCTACAGACACAGACACAATATACAAGATGACGTATGTATAGGATATTCATTGCAGTGTTGATTATAAGAGGAAAAGATTGGGAACCAATATACATCAGTAGGAGATTGGCTAAATAAATGATGGCAGAATCACATGATGGAATGAAATGCAGCTATTGGAAAGAATGAAGCAGCTCCACAAGCAATGATATTGAATGATCTCCCAGTGAGAAAAGTAAATGCAGAACAGCGTGCTATCATATCTTTGAAAAATTAAATAATACATATACAAATATGATTTTATATCCATAGAATAAATCTATAAGGATACGCAAGACACTTTTAACCTTGGTTGCCTCAGGGGAGGGAAACTAGTTGGCTTAGGTAAGAGTTGGGGAGAAGGGCACAAGGATGACTTGCTTTTTTATTATTCTATTTATTCCAAATATAAATGAACTTACTTTTAAAAGATTTTTTGAAATAAGGCCACACTTGTCCTGGGACAAAATAATATTGAATATTCAACAGTGAAACCTGTCTCAGTGAAGTTACAGGACTTACTGATAACCAAAGGAAAAGACTTATCAAGGAAATATTTTAGAGTTTAGACTAACCTCAGACTTCTCCACAATAACACTTAATGCCAGATGACAGCAGAGCAATGACTACAGAATACTGAGGGAAAGAAAGTGTGACCCAAGAATTTTATAACCAGCCAAAGTATCCTTTGAGTACAATAGTAACAGACAGGCCCTCTCAGGATGCAAGGAAACATTGAGTAGTACAACATTCACACACCCTTGAAAAACCAATTTGCCAGTGAAATCCAACCATCCAGAAGAATCAAATAAGGTGCTTGGGAATGAAAAAACTGTGAGGAAAAGACTGACAGGAGGACTCAGTCCATTTAATTATACAACTGAGACTACACAGCTTTGACAGTTAGGACTTCAGAGCAGAATGTTTTAAACCTCAGTCAGCTTTTTAAACTTCACTATAGCCAATAAAAATTGGGAGCAGGGGGAAGCATAAATGTGCTGGTGTCACCCCCTTTTACAGCCAGGTGTCAATAAGAGATTTCCAAAGTTGAAACTGCTTTATATTTAACCATCTTTTTCCTTGACTGTAAAGGGAAAATAGTAATAACTAACATGTATATACCACACACTACATGTAAGGCACTGCCCTGAAACACCTCAGACACATAATTACTCATGACAACCTTTTAAAAAGAGGTAGGTACTATTATTATCCCTATTTTATAGATGGAGAAACCGAGGTCCTGTGTTTTGCCCAAGGTCACACAGCTAGTAACTGGCAGAACCAGGATTTGGACCCAAGAAGTCTGGTTCCAGAGTCCTTAATCTTAGGAATTAATATCCCTTGTGTAAGAAAAACTTCTTCAGGATTTTTTTTGAGAAAAAAAATTCAAACATTTTTTAGAAAGTAGTGTAGCCTAATTCCATTTTTGTAAAATTCTATTATCCCTCTATCATGTCTGGACTAACATTTACCAAATGTTAACTCTGAGAAATAATATATGGTAAAATTTTGGATGAATTTCTAATTTCTTCTTTGTGCTTTTATATTTAACGTAATTTTTTATTTCTACAAACCAAGCCATTCTTCTGGAAAAAAAATTCAAGTCAATCTTCAAAACATTGAGACACCAAGCATCATGATATCAAATGCTATAGATACCACAGTCTACAGGGATGGGTTCCCCATTGTGCCCGGCCACACGTGCCAGCGGTAGAGTCAAAGGACAGGTGGCTGGGCTGGCTTTCAGATGGGATTAGGCCAACTGAAGAGTCATGACTTTCTGTGATTGTTGAATCAGGTGATTGGCTTCATCAGCTGAAATCATCAAATCGTGTCACTGAAGTGCACAGTTAAATACCTGAACTGTTTAAGTCCATTGGAAAGAAGAGGCGCACTGTAAACAGATTCATTCCTGCGTGTGTTCTTCCCGACTGCCTCCAGGCACTTGCTGCAAAACCACGAGGAGGCTTTCGTGCCCATTAAATGAATTGAGCAATGCCTAAAAAAGCTCACTCATAGCCAGCCCTTCCAGGCGAAGGTGTTACTGCAGACACCGGCATCGAGGAACACATGGGGATGTGAATCAAAGAGAAAAAAGAACAAACAAAATCTACCGAACACACTCTGTACAGCTGTCGACTGTCATTTTAAGTTGAATAGAAAACAGTGGAAAATAGATAGCACTGTGCTTAGAAGTTTGGATTGCAGACATTGGAAAAGAAATTAAATCACCTAATCTGTTCCTTTCTGGGTCACTCTCTACAGAGCCCCCCAGTGCTTTAGAAAGCCTTTTTTAAATTTCCTTAAGCAAAGAACTTTTCCCACTTGTCTAGGATCATTGCACAATCTAATTTATTTTCAGTTAAGAATTCTTATAACCCCACACGACTCTTATCAAAATCTCTTCCTTCAAATAGTTCTTCTCCAGAGTCTCCTTGCTTTCATCTTCAACTGATAACATGTGTATGCATATATATAAATATCTGTACTTATAGGTACTAGCTGTTTAATTATGTATGTGTGTTTATATACAGATTTTATACTAATGTGTGTGTGTGTGTGTGTATCTATATGTACACAAATCTATATAAATAAGTTTGGTTGTCCTGTTTCGTGTATCAGGTTGGAAATGCATAGTACAAAAGTTCGTAATTCCCCATTATCTTGTTTGTAGCCTATTAAGCTGGACATTGATGAAGAAAAAAACCTGCTGATCAAGTTTGACCCTTTCTACAGAAACGATTTGAATAACTGGGTGGCGGAAGAAATACTAGAAATTAAGTACGTGGAACACCCTCAGGTAGACAGCCTGAAGCTGCGTGGAGAGGTGCATTACCCCAACCTCAGCTTTGAGACGACGGAGCTGGATTTCGGCTGTATCCTGAATGATACTGAGGTCATTCGCTACGTTACAATCACCAACTGCAGCCCCTTGGTTGTGAAGTTCCGCTGGTTCTTCCTGGTGAACGAGGAGGAAAATCGGATAAGGTACCACCAGCATGGAAATCCCGCGGCACTCTGCTGTTCGTTCGTTTCCTCTTCCAGCCTGTGCACTGGGTTTCCTGCATTCTGCGTCCTGGTCATTCATGAATATTTTCAGTTCTGACAACTAATTACTGACAGGAGTAACAAGGAATTTGAAATCATGATCCATCCTAGATTTCCAAACTAGAAAAGTATATAAAGCTTCTTTGAAAGCCCCAGTCACTGCTAAGTTAACAGAGCCATATCCATAAACCTGCCTTAATTTCAAATCCTGTAGTAAGATCATTAGACACTTATCACTAAAAAAAAGTCTTTGTAGACTTTTAAAAAATTATTATTTTATCGTGGTAAGAACACGTAACGTGAGATCTACTCTCTTAAATGCTGCAATGAAGATGGGAATGCTAATATTCCTTTGAGATTTTCATTTCAGTTTTTTTGGATAAATACTCAGGAGTGGGATTACAGAATCATATAGTAGTTTTATTTTTAATTTTTAAGGGAGCCACCATACTGTTTTCTATAGTGGCTGCACCATTTTGTATTCTCAGCAACAGTGTACAAGGTTCCAGTTTTTCCACATCCTCACCAACACTTGTTGTCTTTTGGTTTTTTCATAATAGCTATCCTAACAGGTGCAAGATGATAGCTCGTTGTGGTCTTAATTTGCATTTCCCCTATAATTAGTGATGTCAAGCATTTTTTATGTACTTGTTACCGTTTATAGATCTTCGTTAAAGAAATGTCTATTCAAGTCCTTCACCCATTTTTTAATTAGGTTATTAGGGGTTTTTTTTTTTTTTTGCTATATTGGGTGTGTTATACAAGTTCTTATGTATTTAGAGGATTAACCCCTTATCAGATATATGGTTTGCAAATATTTTTTCCCATTCCGTAGATTTCATTTTCACTCTGTTGATTATTTCCTTTGCTATGCAGAAGCTTTTTAGATTGATATAGTCCCACTGTTTTACTTTTGGTTTTATTGCCTGTAGAGTTTACTTAATAAGCATTTCAAACTCCAAGCATGGATTGAGAGGACTGTATGTCGAGTATGTGCCACGCTGAGCTCCATGTTGCCTATTCTTCATATCTCACCGGGTTTCTATTCTGGTCCATATATGTGTACGTGTGGATACATACTTAGTTAAAACATAGTGGGAGGTGGCGAGTGCTGCATTTTCTTCTCGATTGGCACAGGACTAATGGGCTTTTGTATATTTCCTTATTGGATGTTCAACACTCAGTTTTTAGCATGTGAACGTCATGTGGCCATTCTTAACTGAGGAAGCCTCGTGTTGTTTCCTTAGTGGCTTGTGAGTGCTTTCTGTACATAATCCTCATCTTATATCTGACAGCCACCCTTTTCTTTCCTGTGCTCGTTACCACGGTAACAGCGGCTTGCTCTGGATGTCTTCTGGAGACATCTAATGATGACCCAGCATAGCACTGAAGCCAGCAGCCGGTCCTGGTCCTGGGCTTTGGAACCTGCTCATTAAGTGCTGTGGACTGTTTGGGTTTGGAATGAAATTCTGTAGATGGTGAACATTTAAAATAATTATGGAAAAATCAGCCAACCTGACCTAATGTACTTTGAATACCAGATTTTGTGGAGTTATTCTGATGTAACACAGCTAAATGAGTTTATTCCATCTGGGAGCAAGGATATGCTTTATTTATTTTATATTTTTGAGAGGCCATTTTCATAATCAAAATAATGACATTTTGAAAATGTGCTTGGCCAGCACTGAAGATAATACACTTAAGTTTCCATTGGTTATTTAACCATTTTTCTCTTTCTTCAGTATCTTCCTATCTCTTTATATTGAGCCTCTGCTTATAATTCATTTGTTCATTCATTCGTTCAGAGAGTCATTCAGAAAACATTTGATCAGTTATTCTTGTGGACCAGACATTGAGGCATCAGGGTTGTAAAAGTGAACAAGACACAATCCCTATGCTGGGGCCAGTGGGGAAGGTAGATGGATAAACCCCAGTGAACATGTGACAGTGCCGGGCTCAGGGAGACATGGAGTTCCTAGGAGTTGGAAAAGGCTGCCCCAAGGAGTCTCAGTTAAATATTCCAGAGGGAGAAGCGGAGAAGCCATCTAAGTGACAGGAATAGCATGTATATGCCAGTTAGGATTCATGGGTTGATTCTGCTGCAAGTCATAGAAAAGCTGACCCTAAGCAAAAATTAAAAGGAAAGTAAATTCATTGGTTTCCACAACTTAAAAATTCAGATGTATTCTGGCTTATAGCCTGGCTCACAGCGAGAATTCAAACAGACAGGTTCTCTGTCTCTCGGCTCTACTCAGCTTCACGTGTTGACCTCATTCTCAGATCAGCTTTCCTCATGATCACCAAATGGCTGCCCGCACTCCTAGGTCCGTGTCCTTCTGGACTCTTGAGCTCTTTCTCCCAGAACTTCCAGAAGATTCACTCTGGTCAGACTGACTTCATCATATTTCCTGCCCCCGCCCCCAATCAGTTGCTGCAGGAGGAGGGCGATGCACTTGTCATTGTCAGCCTGTCGGCAGAGGCTATGCCAGTGTGGCCAGAGCACAGACTTCACTGGGGTGGGAGAAGTTATGGGAGGCGAGACTGGAGAGGTATATTGACAGCAGTGCGTGAGAGGCCGGGTGTTCCACAAGAAATCTAGACTCTTTCTTGGGGCAGTGGTGAGGTTTGTAATCAAGAGGGTAACAGAGTTGGGTTTTGTCAGAAAGATAACTTGTAGCCACATTCAGCACAGTTGCCCAACCCCTTCTTCCTGAAACATTCCTTTCTTGGCTTGCAGAACACCATCTTCTGCTTTTCTTCTCATCTCCTTGACAACTCCTTCTCAATCTTCTGCCAGCAACCCTGCCATAGGAACAGGATGCCGGGCCTGCCCTAGGCCCTCTGCTCCTCCTAGAGATTGACTCACGCCCAGAGCGTCAGCCAACCTCTCCGGCTGCGGCTTCCAAGTGTGTAGCTCCACCTAGACCCGTGCTCAGTTCCAAGTCCATTCATTGCCTTCTTGACATCTCCTCTTGGATATCTCCCAGGTGATTTGTGTCCCACACAAGCTCTGGTTCCCCCCCTGTTCCCCCCTTGCCCCTCTCTGCCTCCCCTCCACTGCAGCCTGTCCCAGAAAATGACATCAGTGTCCTCCTGGGAGGGACCAGGATTCCTTCCTCTCCCTAACCCCACCCACCCCATCAAGCCCACCACCAAGTTCTACCTCTTCTGCCTTCTAAACTCCTCATTCCTGTTTCCATTGCTGTTACCCTGGCTCAAGCCACCGTCATCTGCTGCTGAGACTGTGGCCACAGCCCAGGGCTCTCCGCCTCCACACACACCCACAGTCCACTCTCCACTCAGTAGCCAGGTTATGAGCATGTCACCACCCTGGCTTTAAGCCCTTAATGACTACCCACTCTTCTTGGACCCAAGCACAAAACACTTCCTGCATTCTGCAGGGCTCGGCATGTGCTGGTCCCGTGTACCCCTCAGTTTTTCTCCCCTCTCACCACACTGACCTCTCTAGGTCAGTGTTTACCTAGCATGCTGGCCTCTGTCCCACCCAGTGCTGTTTCTGTCCAACTGCCCCCTCTGCTGGATGCTTTCTCAGCCTCAGCATCCTTCCCCGGGGAGTCCTTCTTCAGAGTCCTTCCCTAGGCCAAACCCGTCATGGGCGTTGGTGGTCGCATCTCCTTGGTGACTCACATCACTCATACACTCTGGCTCGATGTCCGTCTTCCCAGCTGGCTCTTACCCTCTGTGAGGCCAGAAAGCACATCTGCCCTGTCACCTCTGGAGCCCCAGAGCCTAGCACAGTCCTTAGCACAGAGTAGAACCTCAAAGGATACTTTTTTATTGATCAACTTCTCCCACCTGGGTATTCGTAGAGAGAGGGAGATAGTTTCATAACCGGTTTAAGATTCCTTTCTGTGAGCTTCCTGGCACCTGTCAAATGGAAAGGTCCAAGGCATAAATGTCACCTAGAATAGACCAAAAAAAAATGCCACCTGCCCTCCAGACAGACTTTCTGTCTGACATCAGAAAAACATAAACCACTCATTGGCTAAAGGTCACTTTTATCAGATATAACAACACTAACCTTTCTTTACCAATTAGAATTCTTCTAAGCCTTGCAGTTAATAAAAGGAACACAAACTTAAGATAGGGTTTTCTTTTCCTTTTGTTTGGCAGGTATGAGGATGCTTAGACACTCTTAATATTCCTGTCACAACACGTGCAGCTGCTGTGCGTGCGTATGCATGTATGTGTGCGTGTGTAGGGCCCCCAACAGAGCACGCTGGCAGCAGAGCCTGCTTCCCACTCCTCTTTGCTCACTGACCCTCTTTTTTGAGGCTGCAACACCATCACAGGAGGGCAAGCATTCCCTAGTTGTAGCTGTAGACTGGTTAAATTGTCACTGTGGGGCTGTCACCTTGCCTGGGGTCCTGCCCACAGTTTCATCACCAGCTTCTAACTGATCATCCTTGAAAGGGGGGAGGACAGGAGCTCCGGGAGAAGCCATCCTGTATCCATTCACAAGGGCTCGAAATCTCGGACGCTATCCTTCTGTTGACAGTTTTGGAAATTCAAGTTCAGCCCCGTGTCATGGGAGCTGACTTGTTTTTCCTTCTGGGCATCATTCCTGCGGCTGGGTTCACTGCCACTGCGGAAGTAGCAATACCTGACTGCGAGGACAGGCAATATAGAATCTCTAAGATCCAAGGGTTTATTTAACGTCTTGAGAAGGAAAGGAATGCCGTTACTTAAGTAGACTAGAAATACATAGAAAATATAATTAAATACAATGTGTGTTACATATGATATATTACATAAATTATTAAGGTTTGCTATATAGAAAATGTTTCTTAAATAAATATAACTTATACACACACATATATTATTTAATTTAGTGGTATTCAGACTCTTTACAGCAGAACTTGTTTTTAATGTAAATCACCTGAGAGCAGAGATGCTGGGTGGAGGAGAAAGTGGAGAGGTCCTTCTTCCTCCCTCCCACCCCACCCATCAGTTCCTGGGCTTCCTCCAGGGAACCCGGGGGGCTGGGGCTGGGTTAACTAATCCCTAATTACATTTAAGCATTACATTAAGTCAAGTCACAAAGCAATGTTGAAAAAAATCCCTACATTTAAGTACATCGCATTACTTAGCTATTTTGGTATAGCAAAATACCATAGGCAGGTCAGCTTAAACAACAGACATTTTTTTTCTCGGTTCTGGAGGCTGGATGTCTGAGATCACAGTGCCAGCATGATCAGATTCTGGTGAAGGCTGTCTTTCTAGCTTATAGATGGCCACCTTCAAACCCTGGGCTCACACGGCAGAGGGAGAGAGAGAATACTCTGGTGTCTCTTCTTACAAGGGAACCAATTCCATCAGGAGAGCCCCACCCACACAATTATCTCCCAAGTGCTAGATGGCCACCTGTGGCTATGGCTATGGTATTGGACAGCACAGATAGAGAACATTACTATCACTGCAGAAAGTTCTAACAGACAACACTACTATAGACAATTTGAACACAATTAACAGGCTTAATATAATTGATATATATGGAACACTGCACTAAAAAAAAAAATCTTCCAGTTATGAAAAATTACCATATACTAGGTCTTAAAGAAAATCTCAATAAATCTGATATGTCAGAAATCTCTAGAAAATATATAACCAGAAACAAACAAGTACATAAAAACACAGGCTTAGACATTTTAAAATATACATCGGAACAACCTATGGGTGAAATAAATTACAGGAAAATTATAAAGTGCTTAGAATTGAATGATGATGAAAATAAGCTAAGAAAGATGAAGCTAAACTGTACATAAATAAAAATGTGTAGCCTTAAATCAGTGGTTCACAACTGAAGGCGATTTTAGCCCCCCACCAAGGGACACTTGGCAATGTCTGGAGACTTTTTTTTTATTATCACGACTCGGGGAGCTACTGGCATCTCTAGTCAGTTTAAGCCAGGGATGTTGCTAAATGTCTTATAATAAACACACAGGACAGCCCCCAACAGCAAAGAATTATCTGATCCAAAATGTGCTGCTGTTGAAAAACCCTGCCTTAGAAGTTTGTGCTAGAGAAGAAGGAAGGCCGAAAATTGAGTTAAGCATTCACAACTTAAAAAGTTAGAAAAATAAATAAATAAATCCAAAGAGTACACAAATGGAAATACTGAATATATGACCAGAAATTAATGAAGGAGAAAATTAAGATGAAATACAAAGAATCAGCATAACCAGGAGTTGATTATTTGAAAAGACTAACAAAATTAATAAATTCAGGCAAGACTGATCAAGGAAAAAAAAACACAAACATTATTGAAAATAAACAAGTGATAGAACTACAGTTTGCAGCAGTTATTAAAAAGATAATGAGACAGTCATGAATAACTTCACAGCGACAAATTTGAAAACTTGGATAAAATGCACAAATTCTTAGGAAAATACAACTTGCCAAAACTGACTCTAAAAAAAAAAAAATAGAAATCTAAATAGCCTTATAATCATTGAGGAAATTAAATAGTTTCAATCAACTCTTCCCTTTAAAAAAAACCACAAATCCTTGATAGTTACAGGAAGGTTCTTTCAAGAATTTAAGGAACAAATAATTCCAAATTCTTTTCAGAGAAAAGTTAAAAAGACAATATTACCCAATTCATTTTATAAAACTAACTTAATCTTCATACCAGAACCCATTAAACCAGGACAGAAACATAAAGATTTCAGGCCATTCTGACCCATTAATTCAAAAATAAAAACACAAAACATTCACCAAAATATTATCAAACCGAATCCAGCAAAGTATAAAAAGATATCATTATGAGGTTGGGTTTATTCCAGGTTATGGTTATATGATCATCTCAATAGATTAAGGAAAAATACTCAATAAAACTTAACAACGATTCATATGAAAATTCCTTAACCTGATCTAGGATAATTTTTAAAAATGATGAAATGTTAAATGCATTTCCTTTGAAATCAGAAACAAGATAAGAGTTCCATTTCTTCTTCCTTTTTTTTTTTTTTTTTTTTTTTTTTCCTGAAACAGGATCTTGCTCGTTCTTCACTCTGTCACCCAGGCTAGAGTGCAGTGGCAGGATCATAGTTCACGGCACCTTCTAATTCCTGAGCTCAAGCGATCCTCCCACTTCAACCTCCCAAGCAGCTGGGACTACAGGCATGTGCCACCATGCCTGGCTAATTTTTTTTATTTTTTGTAGAGGCGGGGTCCCACTATGTTGCCTAGGCTAGTTTCGAACTCTTGGCCTCAAGCAATCCTCCCACCTGAGCCTTCCAAAGTACTCAGGTTACAGGCATGAGCCATCATGCCCAGCCTAAGAGTTCCATTTCTATTCAACAATTTACTAAAGTGCAGGAAGATAGGAAAATAAATAAAAGGAACTAGATGTGAAAGGGAAGAAACAGAACTGTCATGTTCTGATTATCTACATAGAAAACCCACAATAATCAACAATCTATAGACAAATTACTAGAATTAAAGAATTTAGTGAGGATGATGGATTGATATAAAGTTATTAAATTCAATTGCATTTCTGTATAGCAGCAACAAATAGAAAATAGAATGCCATGAAAAAGTACTTAGAAATAAACCTAACAAAAAACACAAAGTATTTATGTATAAAATAATTGTATTAAAAGTCATTAAAGAAGACCTAAATAAATGGTAAGATATACTTTTTTTCATTGATTTAAAAGATTCTAGTAAAGATGTCATTTCTGTTGATTCTAAAATTTATGTGGAAGAGGAAAGGGCTGAGACTAACCAAACTCCCCACAAATGGGAAGTTTTTCTCTACTGGATATGAAGCCTTTTTGTAAAAATATAATAGTGTTGAAAGGGTGTTATTTGTGCACAGAGAGACAGATAGAATGAAGGAGAACAGAATAGAGAGCCCAGAAACAGACCCGTACATGTATGGAAACATGGCAAAATAGAAATATTTGAAAAAAGCAGAAGGGATGGCTTATTCAGTAAATGATCCGGGAAAAATACATTATATATAAAAGAAAGCAAAAATGAATTTCTAAGCTCACACAATACAGAAAATTAATCCCATGTAGGTTAAAGATATAAATGTGAAAGTCAAAATTTTTAAACTTCAAGAAAATGCAGGATAACGTCTTCATCTCTGAATAGTTTCTTAAACAAGATACAAAAAACACAAAATCATAAACTGTTCATAATTTCTACATTGAATTTGAGAACTTTTATTCATCAAAAGATACCATAAAAAGCATACAAAGACAAGTCACAAACGGAGAGAAGTTTTTGGCATTCATATTACCTTCAGATGATTCTCGTACACAATATATAAAGAATGCCCTTGAAGGAAAAGATAGAATTCAATTAAAAAATGGAAGAAAGGATGAGTAGTTATTTCACAGAAGAGGAAATATGAATGGCGAATAAGAATAAAAGGATGTTCCACATCATTAGTGATATTGAAAATAGAAATTAAAACATTTCCAGCTAGACACCATTATAGACCCACCAGATTAGAAAGAATTAAATATGACCCTACCAAGTGTTGTCAGGGGCATGGAGGAACAGAAGCCCAGACATTGCTGATGGAAGTGTAAATTGATAAAATCACTTTGGACAGCAATTTATTATTTGCTAGCAAAACTGATCATGAACATTCCCAAGGCTGTGCCCTGCTCCTAGCCTGTCTGGTTTTGTGTTATTTTTCCTTGGTTCTGCCTCTCCCCTGGTACCCAACTGGTCAGTACATTCCGTCAGTTTTTCCTCAGCAGTGTTTCCTGGATGGGCTCTTCCTTCTGCCATCTTGCCCACAAATCGTCCCTCCAGGATCCGTACCACGCTCTGCCGGTGGCTTTCTTCCCTCTGGTCCCCACTGGCTACAGCCCACACCAGAGATTTCTTTTCTTCAGGCTGCTGCTTTCATCACCCCATTTCCTTCTCCCTACTCAAGAGGAAGATGAGCCCTACACTTTTGTTTAAATTCATGAATGTTTTCAAATATACAGTCATCCGTGTCCCTCGGGTATCCACAGGAGATTAGTTCCAGGACCCCTGCAGATGCCCAAATCTGCAGATACTCAAGTCCCTAATATAATAAAATGGTATAGTATTTGCATATAACCTTTGAATATTTTCCCCAAGACTTTAAATCATCTCTAGATTATTTACAATTCCTAATACAATGTAAATGCTATGTAAACAGTTGCTATATTGGCTGGGTGTGGTGGCTAACACCTGTAATCCCAGCCACGGAAGACTGAGATGGGAGCATTCCTTGAGCCCAGGAGTTGGAGACCAGCCTGGGCAACATAGCTGGTCTCCAAAAAATATAAATGAAATTGTTGCTATATTGTACTATATTTCTATTTGTATTATTTTTTTATTATTTTATTGTTATTTTTTGTTGTTTTCTTTTTCTCCAATTTTTTCGATCCCTGGTTGGTTGAATCCCCCAATGTAGAACCCACAGATGCAGAGGGCGACTGTACTCAAATAGCATCTGTTGCTTTTCCAGGCTGAGCTTTCTGTCTGTGCTCCTCTCTGTCAATAATCTCCTCTCGCTCTCAGTATCTTCAAGCTCGCTGTTCCTTTGCCCTCAGTACAAGTGCTCCCCATATTAGAAAGCCCTTAATCTTCTTGTATTCATCACCAACTCTATACCAGGCAACATAAGAGAACAGAATACACCAGTTGCCTCTGTTCACTCCCCAACCCAATTTCAGCTGGCTTCTGACCCTCTCACTTAGCTGAAACTGCCTCTGCGGAAGGTCATTAATGGCTTCATTACCCAGCAGAGGCCTTTCTTACTCCAAATGTTCCCCGACATCCACTCTCTTTGGATTGTGAAAGTACCTCATATATGCAAAAGAGTATGTAACACTTACATACACTTTAAGAATAATAATGAAATGTCCATGTCTCATCACCCCCACTGCAAATAGGACATTATTAGTAAATGTGAAGTCCCCCATGAAAGAGAACAGTAGGCCACCTTATACTGCATCCCTGATGTCCCCAGAACCCTCCCAGGGCCTTCATCATCCAGGCCTCCTGTAGCCCATTCATCTAGAATCTTCTCCTCCGCTGTGATGGGTCAGCTAATTTATCTGACCAGGGGATCCGATTAGCCTCTGAGGCTAATGAGAGGGCTGTATGCCATCTATCAAATCTGAGCTTCCAGAAACAATTTTCCTGCCTTTGTAGTCAACCTGCAAATGGCTCAAGGCCAAGCAGAGGGAGACCCGTGGAGGAGGGTAGACCTTTAGCTCTCTTTATGTTTAACTTGAAAGTTAGCCACACATTTGGGACCCATACAGTCTGCTTCTATTTGCAATTCAGTTTAGTCCAATTTCCTGAGATACCGTATCTATTACCCCGTAGATAAATGAATTGGGCTGTTTTTCATTTTAAGTGTTATAAAACTTTTTGTCCTGCTTTTATGTTATCATAGAAGAACTCTAGTCACCTTATTATAGATTCATTTTTTTTAAGAAATTTTTCCAATGTCTCCAGTATCCATGGAGGGCATCAGCCTTTTAGAGATTCAGTGTGAGCTAACCTGACTTCTAAAGAAATCAGTGGAAAGTATCGGTGCATATCTGAACTTGCATTAGGGTTGCATCTGCTTGGTTCGTTTAGTGATCTGATTCATAAAAAGGGGTTCATTTGATTTAGCTATGTGTTCATATTAATTAAAATCCCCCCGCAGGTAGCTACGTCTACTGAAGGCCAGACATGAAAAGAAATTGGCTTAAAAAACCATCCTGTTTTGAAAGTATTTCTAAAGAGCTTTGAAGCTGATGATAAAGGAAATTTCACAGCCTACCTGTTTGGCAGCCTTTCTAAGAGCATGTAGCAGTGGGGACACCTTCTGGAGCTTTGTAGAAGTGGCCATTTCACACAGCAATCCCTCTAGCGAGCTTCAAGGTAGATTCTGGGCACATTCCTCCACTACCTACCTCAGAGCAAAACTCTCTGGAAGTCACTTCAAGGGCTAGGTCAACGGTGTCTTGCTTTTTCTCATCCATATTACAATCAGGACAGGTCCCTCTTTTTCTAAAACAAGGTTCTAGACAACACGTTGTGTGTGCTTTGTGTTGTGACATATGCAAATTTTGAAATAAAAAGGTCTGTTTTGTCAGTCACTGCCAGGGGCGTGGCATGGCATGAAGTGACCCAGGAGACCCTCACCTGTTTACCAGGTAGATTCTCCAGCAAAGTCATTAAGAGCGTGAGCTTTGGTGTTGGTCTAACTTCGCTCAGCCACTTACCTGCTCTCTGAGCCTCAGTTTTGTCATCTGAAGACTGAGGAAAATCATAGTACCTACCTCATCGAGCTGTTGTGAAGATTTAATTAGGCATTGCTTATTAAGTGCTTAATAGTACCTAGTAGAGAGTAAGAGGTGAGTAAGGGCAATTGCAGTCACTTAACGAGGGCTCTCACTGATGCACTTGCTATAGCACCATTTTCTCTGTGACCTCACCACCGTCTTCTGGGTCAGTGGCCCTTGGCCTTGAATGCAAGTTAGAATCACGCATCATTCTTTCTTAAGTGTCCACAGATGATCCCAACAGCCAGCCAACAGTGAGAACCACTATTCTGGAAGCTCCAAATGCAACTCCTTTTGAGAACCTTTAAAAAGATGGTTTTCATTCCCTAAGGTCTGAGTAACTTGAGTTTCGGCTACTCAGTTATCTCTCATCAATTTCCACCTTAGCACAGGTAGCTAGTTAGAGACATTCTTGAACATAATAGTGTTGGAGGGCTAGGGCAGGCTGTTTTCCATAATGGGCACGTGTCTGAAGTTGTCTTCCCCTTCTCACGTGGCAGAGCTAGAACGTGCTGGTAGGGAAGGCACTGGGCCAGCCCATCTGTTTCTATCTGTCATTTGCTTTCCAATGTGGGAAGATCAGCAAGTATAAGACCACAGATCCAGGCAAAAAATACGGAAACATGGCAGGGACTTTGTGTTTGCATCCAGGGGGGCTAAGGAATTTGACCACTTTTCATATGATTTAAAGTGATGATTGTAATCTGCTCCCTTTAGAAACAGCAGTCGGGGGCCTGCCTAATCTGGAGCAGATTTGTGATGTGTAGAGTCAGAGCAAAGAAGGAAGGATGGGAGGGAGGGGGTGTTTACAAAATGAGAGAAGCAACAGTTAGATGGCTGAGAGCAAGAATGGGAATGTGAAAAACCTCCTGATAGACCTGACAAGTAAAGATGAGTGGTTTGCTCACCATAGCACCGGATTATAAATTAAGAGCAACAGAAATAAGAGATATATAACTGGAGGAGAAAATGATCTCAACGATGAAATCAGTTGCACTGTGGCAAACAGCACACACTCAGAGCCTCGGGTTGTTGAAAACACTAATGACAGGACCTCTGAGCCATGCCAGGCACCATTGGCTACTATGAATCCTGCTAGCCACATTTTGATGTCAGTAGTTTATAAGGATGATGACCAACTTACACTACAAAGAATATTGACATTTTCTTTCCATATTGAAATGTTTATATTCACTTGTTCATTCTGTAGTTATTGAGTATATTTGTGCAAGGCCCTGTGCTAGGGAGAAACAAAACCAGTCTGTACGTGTTAGCTCTCGCCACACACAAAGTGCCCAGAACACAACAGTTTAAACAACAAATATTTGTACATTCTCATGAATCTGTGAATTGGCTGGGTGGTTTTCAAGCTACTTCTCGCATCACATTTTTGAAGCCTCATTGGCCAAAGAAGTCAAGCCAAGCCCAGGCGCAAGGCCTGAGGAAAATAGACTCCCACTCTCGGTGGAGGACAGGCAAAGTCGCAATGCAAAGGGGCCGTTTTTGCAAATAATAGACCATACCCTCTATTGTAACATTTGGACAAAACCAGACCTTAATACCCTTTTTAATACAGGAAGTTAACTACAGGACTATTGACTAGAATTATTCATTCAGCAGTTATTGGCATTACTCTAAGCTTGGTACAGTCAGTGCCAAGAGCTGCGGGCTGTGTTGGGTGAGACAGACATGGCTCCTGCCCCAGCTGCTGCAGGATTGCCCTGGGCTTGAGTCAGGGACGAGGTCCCAGTGAAAGTAACATCTAAGCTAAGGCTTAAAGGTTAAGTAGACGTTAACTGGGCAAAGAGGATGGAGAGTATTTTAGACAGAGGGACAGGCATATTCCAAGGCCCGTGGATGACAAAGAGCCTTCTTGGGACTTGGAGAAGTTTAGTCTAGAATTGGGCAGTGAGAAGCAAGAGTTGAGGATGGAGAGGAATGGGAGGTTCCAAAGCACAATTGCAGGTGGCATGGCAGGACCATGGCCCAGGTGAGGAGCCCCCTGACACTCCATGACCCAAGACTCTTCCCAGTACCACACCCCTGGCCAGCCCCTGAGCAAGGCTGAGTGGATTGTTAGAAAAAAGGGATGGAAATAGGAGAATAGAGGAGGTGACGGCGGAGGCCACCACGCTCTGAACTCCTTGACCGCCCTGTGCCCCCGTATTTGCTGTGTGTGCTCGGCAGCCTCCTCTGCCCAGTGCCAAGGGGAGAGGCACATGGGAGCCATCAAAATGAGGTGCGGTACCTCCCCTGTCATCATGGCCACTGTCCCCCCTCTGTCATGCCTGACTCCAGTGCCGGCATCACTGACCCCTACCTCATTGCTTCTGTATTCTTCACCGTCATTGTTGTCGTCATCATCATCTGCTTCCATTTGGCACCTGCACACACCCTGCTCCCACAACAAGCTCTCCCTTGTCCCTGGAGAATCCAAGTTCTCTCCAACCTTTTTCCTTTAGAGAAACTTGTCCCTCCACCCACACGTCCTTTCCACTCTTTACCTGAAAAGTCCCATTCTCTCTTCCAAACGCAGCCAGACCACATCCCACGCATCCAGGAAGAGTTAGTCTCTCCCTCATTTGAATTCCCCACTCGCCCCAGCACAAGAACAGCCCACATTCGTTGGACATTTGCTACGACCCAGGAACCTTGGGGCTCTGTATGTGAATTGAGCCTCACAGTCAGATGAGGGAGGTTCTGTCCCTAACACAGGACCCAGGCCTCATAGCGCCTGAGTGGAGAAGCCAGAATTCAAATCCAGGCCCCGGGATCCCGTGGCCTTTCTCCGAGCACCATGCATCCTGTATGTCACCCTGCTGGAGCACTTCTCCCCTGAAGTGTGCCCATCCCTGTGTCTCTGACTCTGACCCACTGGCCTCAGTACCTGGAAGCAAGGATTGGGCTTCTCGTCTCTGGAATCACACAATGCTATAGCAGGTTCCCTAGAAGCAGAGCCTAAGCTGGTGGTTCTTGAGGTGGTTTATTGAGAGAGCGCCCTCAGGAGAAACTGTAAGAGAGTAAGGGAAGCAAGATAGGGCAGGGAGCAAACTGGGGAAGAGGTGATTTCAGAAGAATTCCAACCTTTGCCTGATGCCATGGGGAGCTGTAGAGTGCACAGAGCGGCACAGTTTGTCCCACTCAAAGAGACTGGTCTCTCATAACCGTCACCTCCATCAATCAGTCCTTTGCCTACAGGTCACACCCTAACGGGAGGGAGGGCATGACCTCCCAGGCAGCTCCCATCCGGTCCGGGCAATCCTCCAGAGAGGAAGGTACAGCCAACATTCACGGCACCTGTGGGATGGGCGCATCGTCCTAATAAAGTGCAGCGACAGCATCAGTGCAGTCGTCAATTTGAAAAAATACCAACCAGCAGGAGCAGGCCCTTTTTATCCAGCCAGTGGCTGCTTTCACCCTCTGTGGTGGACTCTCCCAGAATCCACATCTACTGAATCAGTAAATTAGGTGTCATTGTGTCTACAGCAAGGGTGTCCACTCCTGCCACCTCTTCTCCCCGCCACGACCTCGGCTGCACAGACTTCGGGGAGGTTCAACAGCCACCATTCCATCCGCAAATCCCCTGGGAACCACAGTGCAGAATATTAACTGAAACACAGGCTTGTTCTTAGGGTTTGATTTTGGCACAGCTCTGCTTCCAGTGAAGCGAGAACAGGAAATAAGTAGGATGGGGTTTTTTAACTCGCAGCACCAAAGATTGTGTTGCTCCTTCACCGAGAGTTGAAAATAAAACATGAAGAGAGAAACAGCTGAGCCCTAGCCAGTGTCGCAGATCAGTGTGTGTCTGACACACACACGACTCTGTCACAGTTAAGAGGGTGTTTCTTCCCTGGCTCCTCCAGGGACTCTGATTTGGTAGCTCTGGAATTGGAGCAATATTGATTTTCCTTGTTTGCTATACACTCTCTTTTAAAAATAACTGAATCTAATCCTGTTTGGGTCAGCATAACAGGAAAGTAATCATCTGTTCTTGAGGGTAAAATAAATCTGATCCAAAAAAACTCTACCAACATTCTATTTCAATTTTTTTGAAGCAGGTTTTCCAATTTTAATGATAACCGAAAGCCTTCATTATGGTAAAGGTTTCACTGTCTCCTGAGGCTCAGGCTGTTAGCAGCGAGGGCGCCATCTGCCCTCTCCGCAGTTTGTTTCCAAAGAGATCTCTCATTCCCAGTTGTCCAGGTAGCATTGTCAACAGAGGTGTTGTTTTTCCTCAGCTATTCAGACCTTCTACAGCTTTGTGTTTTTCCTTTACAGATATTCTCGTATACATTTTCTTAATTCAGCACAACATCCCAGAGGGGTACAAATGTGGATGGCAGAATGCTATTACGTGGGGCAGCGATCCGGCAAAGTCTCCCTGGGCATCTCCGCTGACCTGGGGTGATTTAATAAGTGTTCAGCATTGTGCTGTGCTGATTTTCACTGTCTCTAGCTGGGGAGGCCACAGCGATAACCCCGTATTAATTATCGGCTCCAATGTTAGTGTCGTGTTGCCATTCCTGCCCACGGTGGCTCCTAAATCTCGCTGTCCATTAGAACCACCTGGGAAGACTGTTAAAAATCTAACTCCCAGGTGTTACCTGAGACCTGCTGAATCAGAATGTACCCAAGGATGAGGTTCAGGAATCTTTATTTTAACGAGCTTCCAGGAGATTTTTCAGCACCCAGCCCGATATGTGTGCCCTGCCCGGAATGGCATAGTTTCTGCCCAAGGTAAAGTCAACTAGGGACAAGGTGGTCTGGAACAAGCCAAATGGAAGCTCATGAAAGATGATGAAAAGAGCTCTTCCACACTTTGTGGCTTCTCCATGCCTTCCCACCCCCACTCTTCGTTCCAGTTGAGGTGGGTATACGGAATAGTCAAATTACCCTCCGTGCTGTTTGTTCTCATTCAGCTATCTACCCATCTACTCATTCATCCATCCATTCAGTCAAACACTTGTTGAGCTCGTGCTCCATGTAGAAGACCCTGAGCTCTGGGGGCTGTAAAGAGGGAACACCCTGGATCCCACCATCCAAGAGCTCACAGTAATAAGCCCAGCCACAGATGGTGCTAGCCCGGTGGTTGCCCATGGAGAAAGTGAACGGATCTTCCTTCTTAAAAAGAGCAAGCAGAACCCAGCTCAGAGCCTTCGCCAGGCAAGAAGATAGCAACATTGATTTTTTTCCATTGGTTGAATTTTCTAAATATGATAGGTAATACAGGTTTTCATTTATAGTAATAATTATGAAATTTTCCTTTAAGCCTATTAGAAAAATTAGCCAGGTGTGATAGCATATGCCTGTAGTCGCAGCTACTTGGGAGGCCAAGGCAGGAAGATTGCTTGAGCTCAGGAGTTTGAGGTTGCAGTGAGTTGTGATGATGCCACTGCACTCCAGCGTAGGCAACAGAGTGAGACCCTGTCTCAATAAAAAAATAATAATGAAAAAATCATAATAAGCCTATTAATGAACACTACAATGTGATATTGCTATATCCTCATATGAATGGCTAAAATTAAAGACTGAATACCAAGTGTAGATGAGAATGTGGACCAACCAGAACCGTCATACAGTGTGGGTGGTAGTGTAAAATGGTACAACCACTTAGGAAAACTGTTCAGCAGTTTCCTATAATGCTAAACATACATATACCACACAACCCCACGATTCCCTTCCTAGGGACTTACCCAAGAGGAATGAAGATAAATGTCCACACAAAGACTTGTACACAAATGTTCAGAGCAACTCTATTCACAGTATCTAAGTGCTGGAAACAGTCTAGGTGTCCATCAACAGTAAGATAGACAAACACCCATACCGTGGAATACTACTCAATGAAAAAAATAGACTAGACTGCCTCTCCTCACAACAACATGGATGGATCTCAGAAACACGCTGAACAAACTAAATCAGACACAAAAGAATACGTATTTCTGATTCCATTTCTATGAAACGTAGGCAAATCCAATCTCTAGTGACAGAAAGCAGATGAGTGTGTGCACAAGGGAACTTGTTAGGATGATGGAAACATTATGTTAATGCGGTGGTACTTACACAGGTTTGAAACTTTACACAGGTAAAACTCATCAGACTATATGCTTACAACTATGTGCATTTTGTATGGAAATTGGTCCCCAATAAAGTGGCTTTATTAGGTGATAGAGAAGATGGTAGAAATCACCAAGGTGGTAATGAGACGCCTGAAGTTTAGGGAACGGTACTCCAGCATACGGTAGAGAGTGAACTATGTCCTAAAAGAAGTGCAGATGAAATGCTGTGAAATTTCCAAGGGGGGCAGAATTTCTTCCAGTGGGAATATGGGACAATATTAGGCGCTTTATCTAATAGAGGAAATTTCTGCTGAGCCTCTGAGTGCATATGGGACCAGAATGAATGTGTAAGTGAGAAGTGCTGAAATTAATATCCAAGGGCGTGAGATGGGTAGGGGAGGGTTGGGGAGGAGTCCAGAAAAAGCTATGCACCATGAGGGGAACAGGAAGAATGGAGGCGACCCCACCACCTTGGCCTTTGTGATGCCCAAAGGCCTTTCTAATAAGCGAAGCCCGGATATATGGGATTCAGCACCAGCAGGTGCAGCGCCATTTTTCCCTGGGGTCCTCTGCTGAGAGAACCTAAGTGATAGCAAAGCTCACCGGTGGGACCAGAACTAGGGTGTGGCAAGAAAGGCACCAAGGTCATATGCTATAGGGAGGCAAGGTCACACAGAAAGGCTGAGCCTGCACTACCAGGACCCTGTCAGGGAGTACCTCACACGCCTCACGCTAGCCCTGGCCCTGCGTTCTGGTTAGCTGGGAGCAGGGTCCCTGGTAACTCATTCATTTGTGACCATGTCTGACTGCTTACACCAGGCCAGACACTGTCTCAGACACCATATTAGGTGCAAGTCCTTGGCGAGTTCACGATCTGGCAGGGATAGAAAAAGTACGTGTGAGAGGGGAGCCCAGAGGGCTGCGGCTACTCAGAGGAGAGATACGGGGCCCAGACCAGAAGGGGGTGATCAGAAAATTTTTTCAAATGAAACCTTAGCTAAGACCTGAAGAAGGCAAGTCCAAGGGAGGCTGTAGGGAGGTCCCTTCTAGACCTGCCTGGTCTAGAATTTGGAGCTGAGCCTTAGAAACTGAGAGCCCACTGGGCACTGATTTGCAAAAGCTGGTATCTCCTGTCCCCCACACTTCTCATGTCTTTGTAGGTTTGTGACATTGCCTAAGAAGCCCTACAGCGCCCCCCAGGCCCAGATGGAGTCCATCCCAGCAACCCCAGCGACTGCCAGCTCTCTAGCAGTCCCAGCTACAAAAGAGTCCCGTGAGACGAATTTAAATTTTGTTAAGTAAGTGCAAATGCAAAGTCAGCATGGATATTTTTTAGTAGTGTTCTTTTCTTTACACTGACTTACATTCTCAATTCTCATCCCTCATTTGTTCATTCAACCACTCACTGGTTAACAGTCGAATGAGTATCTTCTATGTGTGGGCCCTGGTAACATGGGATAGGGAGCTGGAAGTCATCTCTGCTCTCAGGGGCGCGCAGCATCCCGAGCCCTGGGGAACAGAGCCCTTCCTATCGGTCCTCTGCATGTGTCCAAGGTCTGCAGCCTGGCTTAGGTCCAGAGCAGCAAGCAGGAATGGACATGACACTTCACCAAACATTATAGCCTCACAGTAAAATGCTCCAGTAATGATGAAACCTACCACTGAGCACTTAGGACACATCCACATTGTCTGAAGAATTGCTAGAGATTCTTAGGACTTTTTGTAAGTCTGACATGGGCTCAGTGGGCTGGGAAAGAAGGGTCAGGCCCTATGGAAAATCAGTCAGGTCAGTGGCCAGCCTACACTGCAATTTGGGGACAGAGAGCAACAGAGCCCTGAGCAGCTTACCTCTTCAGGAAGGTGTACCCGGGGCGAGAACTTCCTCTTACTCTTTGGGGTGTGGTAGAAGAGAAAGAGGGAGACAGGGCTGTTATGCAGCTGAGACTGTGTGGTGACAGCTGCCCAATGAGTGATTCCCTCTGTTTCATTAAACTCCCAGGACCATCCTCCTGAACGCAGATGCCAGGCCTGAAGAAAGAGAACTCGGAAAAGACAAAGCATCCACCGTGATCTCAGATGTACGGTTTCCTTGCCCTGGGGAGGGTTGGCAAGTTGAGGGTCCTCCCTGTAAAACAAAGGCAGAGTGGCAGGCACAGCGCTGGGATTTAGCTGGGATGAGGCCACGTGACTTCCCAACCAAATACCCCCAGCGCCAACACCTCAGTGAGAGTCTGGGACCCCTCAGTACACAGGTCTTCTCTACAACAGAAAAGCTAATTATCGCTAAGCGTTGCTAATCTTATGTTCTTCCCACTCCCTAAATAGAGGCTACTAAAGAAGAAATATTTTCCATAATAACTCCATAGCTGAAACACAGGGAAGATCAAGAGAGTTTAAAAACTAATACCCTTAAATTCTTCTTCTAGAATGATGGCCTAAGGAAATCATTGGAGATACAAAGATTTGCATGCAAAGATGTTTGTTACCACACTTTAGGGATAAAAAAAATTGAAAAAATAATGAAAGCTACATTGCTATATGTCCATGAGATATACAGTCTTTTAGAATAGTGTTTGTGTCGGTTGTGGCAAAGAGTGAGCATGAATAGGTAGGAACATGATCTGACGTAACCTCTGCGACATACAACTTGGCAAGTGTATCACAATTTAAAATGCATAGTTCCCCTTCTAGAAAATTATTCTCCAGACACCCCTTGGCATTTACATGAAGACATGTGACTGTCCTTGTACACTGCAGCTTTGTTTGTAAAAGTAAGAAAAATTGGAAACAACTTAATTCCACCAATAGGAGACTGGTTGAATAAACTAAATTACGTCTGCACAAGGCAATACTATGAAATCCTTTTTAAACAATGAGAAAGTTTCTATGTTGATTTGGCACAATCTTTGATATAGTAAGTAAAAAACACTAAGTGCAAAAAGGGTAGCATAGCATGGTACCATTTGTGTAAAGAAAAAAGTGTATAAAAGCAACAACTAACACTTACTGAGCACTTACTATGCGCTTTGCACTGTTCTGAGCAATTTTTTTTTTTACATTAACTTGTTTACTTCTCCCCACAACCCTGTGAAGTGGGTACTATTATCTTTCCCCATTTACCAATGAGGGGACACGTCTGTCAGGCAATGGAGCTGGAAGACTGGCAGTCTGTCCTGCTCCTCACCACTATATTATCTCTCAAATAGTTAAGTAGTTACATTAATATATTTGCTCATACATGGAATATCTCTGAAATATCAGCTTCGTGAGGGCAGGGGTTTTTTCTTTTTTGTTCACCATTATATCCCCAGGACCTACAACTGATTCATAGTAAGTCCTCAGTAAATATTAGTGGAATAAAGAGAATCACTAAAAGGACGGGAGGGGGACCTGGAGGACTGGGGAATAAGGGAGGAAATATTTTTTTTTTTTACCATATACCCTTTTGAATATTTTTAGTTTGTATCATGTATGATTATCTATTTTTAGAAAATATTTGAAATGATGCTTGTGAAGAATATTCAGTCACATGGGCAGGCAGCACTCATATTGTCAACTGGAAAATCAGAATACAAATATATCTACTCAGTATATAAACACATGCACACACATATATATAGATGCATTTTATCTATAGCATAACCTAATGATTTATTTTGATTCTTTCTTTGGAGTTTTCCATATTTTTCAATTTTCTTAGAATGAGTATGTGTGAATATATTAAACACTTGTCTTTTAAATATCAGTATGTTAATTCTTTTTTCTGTTTTCAAAAATGTTTGTCTTAGTAAACTCAAGAATACAGAAAAATTAAAGCAAACATCCTCACAATCCCACCACAGAAAAATGCTACTGAAATTTTTAAAAAACAACCTCCCAGGTATCTCTGCTCGCATATGCAAATCTCTGAATGAACGTATACATATGCCTTCAGACACGTGAGGTATATGTGATTTTACATGAGTGACTGCTTTTTCACTCGATAATACGTTTGCACGTCATTCCCAGTCCATAAATACAGATTGCATCATCCTTCATGGATAGAGTTCCCCCACACACGTCCTCCCATCTGTGGGCACTTAGTTTGCTTCCAAAATTGTGCTATTATAAATAACGCTGCAGTAAACATCCTTATACATGTATTTTGGTCACTTGCCCAGTTATCTGCCTAAGGAGAAAGGTACTATTTTATAACCATATACAACACGCCTCATTTGGGGTGAGGAGAAGCACACTGATGATCCAGTATGAATGCTTGCCGGCTTTTCCTCACGTCTTTAATTTCTAGGGATTAAAAATTCACTCTGCTGAAACAGAAAGAATACACTCAAGCTACAGCCAAGTGGAGTTTCAGGAATCCCTGTGGATCTTTGAGCAGGATGATATGCTTTCCATTGGGATAGAAGAAGTAAGTAACACACCATGGGTCCTGATGTCATCTGATACAAACTTTTCTAACTGGGCACTTGCCCCGAGTCAGAGACATAACTCTCGCTCACCAGAGCACTGTTACCGCCATGACCATCACAAGTTTTGGGTGCTGGGCTAGTCACCTCCTATGGAGTCAAACAAGTTAAAGTCAGGAATTAATCTGTGAATTGCATAACTTTAACTTACCCTTTGCAGGCCCTTCGTCCTGATAGCTGCTCTCATACAGAATGACTTGCTCTGCAGGTATTCGATATCTTGCCCCTCTATGGAGTGTTGCAGCCACACAGCAGCCAGCAGATGTCGTTCACCTTCTACGGGCACAGTAACATCATTGCCCAGGCTAAAGCTCTGTGCGAAGTGGAAGAAGGGCCCACCTATGAGATAATACTAAAGGGAGAGGCATCCCTGATCAACTATTTCTTTGACACCAAGGATATTAACTATGGATTACAGGTATCGCAAACCTGGTTTTGACTTAAATATCTTAAATGAATCTCTCCTGTCTCCCAATCATCGCAGTCTCACCATCACCCCTGTCCTGGATCCCTAATCTGCCTCCCTAACCCTGACCATCCTCCTCCGCCAGCTGTTCGCCAGATACCTTATCTTGCTTTTCTCACCAACTTCTGAAACTCAGCACGTTAGACGCTCAAGTTTGCTTCTTCCTTTTGAATCCAGAAGCCCGTCCCAACCTCTCCAGTTCTTTCAATAGCACTGGCATTTCCTCACACCCCCGGGTTTGAGATCTCCAAGGCTTTTCTGCTGCACCGTGTGCTTCACCTCCCCATGTCCTTACAGCACCCAGGATTTGCTAAGTCATCCGCCAGGACCCCTCTCTGAGTCAGTTTTCCCTTCCTGATCACGCTGCAGGGTCTCATCAAGCCACGCCTGCATTACCACCGCAGTTCTCCCCGCACTGTAATGTGCATACAAATCGCCTGGGAATCTCGTCCCAGTGCAGATTTGATTCAGTAGGTCCAGGGTGGGGCCTGAGAATTTGCGTTTCTAACAAGCTCCCAGATGATGTCAATGCTGCCGGTCCATGAACCCACCGCAAGCAAGGGGTTACGGTGCCTTCATAGCTTCTACCACTAACCCATCTAAACGTCACTGCCAGAGAAATGTTCCCCAACCTGTGCTTTCATTCCACCAGTCCCTGACCAATTAATCCCAGCAGCACTTGGAAAAGCAACATAGTGTTTGTTGAGAAAGAGAGAGTGGTTTTGCCGTCTGGTTTTACTTCCTACTGACTGTGTGACTTTGGGCACATCACCTGACCTCTCCAAGCCCCAGTCTCCCTCATCTATAAGGGTGGAATGGGGGGCCAGTGCCTGTCTCCCCAGGAGGTTGTAGTTGCGTAAGTGTCTGGTCAATGCTGTGCCTCGGTCAGAGTAGGCCTTCAATCATCCTGAGTTCTTTTTCTGTTCCCCCAGGGGGTCAGAGCCTGTTCCTCTGCCTGGGTGAGGATATCCTAAACTCCCCTATTAACTGATGCTCTTTACACAGTAAACTTCGTTTCCCATAATTCCCCCACTATAGCCCATTTATTGAATTGTGACCAAGCTGGTTTACCCACTGGCCCGATACACCCAGCCGGTCCTGCCCCCACACTTTCTCTTATGTTACCCCCCTCATCTTTCACTCTGCCACCCCCAACCCTCTGCATCCTGGAAGACCCAGCTCAGCTCCATCCACAGTTATCTTTCTCTTACTTGATTCCCTTTGCACTTAGTTATACTCTTTTCCATAATATAATGTGCTTTCTCATTTCTGTTTTAGAATAATCGTCGGTTAATTCTGTCTGTACACCCTCTCTTTCCAATTAGATTTTGTGTTGTGTACTCAGAGACCACATCTCCTACCAAATTTCAAGGAGGAGCGGATCCCCATTACATAATTACCGAATAGCGCATGTACATGTGTGTTTATAGATTAAAGATCATGCCTAAAATCAGATTCCCCAACACCTCCACTATGTGGAGATCTTCTCCAAATAGAATTCTTTTTTCTTCCTTATCCCCAGGTGCCTGTAGACAATTGGTTTTGGCTCATCTCTGAGTATAGTCTTTGAAGCAGCTAGTCCTTACTGTAGCTTGTCCTGAGGACCCCGGAAGTAGCCTCAGTTTGTGGTTACTGGACCTTCTAAACCAGCTGGTGAATTATGTTAGCAAAATCCCAGAAAAAAGAACATGACTTGCCTATTACACCTATGGCTCTCCATTTAAATAGGGAAAATTCATTCTAGAACATTCTAAATTCAAATTTTATATTTTTCTGACAGGATAGAACCCAGAAGGCAAATTTTCTTAGTATAGAAAGCTCACTTTAAGATTTTCTAATATAAGTTCCTATGGTGAAGACACTGAGACCAGAGCAGTTAGATGCTCCCAGCCCAGCCATACCTAGCCCTTGTCAGCGGGGAGAACGAAGACAGGAGCCGGGTCTCCAGAGCCCAGTGGTCCTCCTGCCCTTCTGGCACCTTTTTGTGATGCTGAAACGTGGCTTGACCAGTGTCTGTATCAGGAACAATCAAACCAGCGTCTGTGAGGCATGTTCGTTTGTTCACCGTTGTCAGGATGACAGCAGCATCCCAAAGGGTGGTAGGCAGAGGAGTCACTCTTGTCCTTCTCCTCCTCTCAAGCTGTTTGACCATGTCACGGAGAGGGACATCACACTGAAGAACACTGGGAAAGTTGGCTTTGACTTCAAGGTTCTGAACGACCACGAGTCTTCCCCGGAAAGCCTGCTCCCCGGAGTGCCGCTAATCCTGCCTTTCTCTGTAAGTAAACGGCGACGGAGGGGCCGGGTTCCAATCTGCCGGCCACACCCCAGACACTGGCGAGCATTCACTGCTAGGATTACGGGTGTGACTTTTTCTTTTAATTAAAACTGGACTGAGGGGGGGAGGGGGGGCAAGGGCAGCACACGTAACCTAAACATCTGTACCCCCATATTATGCTGAAATTAAAAAAAAAAAAACTGAAGAACTCTCAGAAGCAAGAAAAATAAATGAATCCAGGCAACTTCTCTCATTTATTAAACAAATATTTATCGAGTCCTGCATTAGTCTGTTTCCAGGCACCAGGGATGCAGCAATGAATAAGACAGACAGGACCCTTGGGGTTTTTTTCATGATAATAAGACTAATTTATTTCCAGTGATATCTTCACACAGCCCTTGTAATTCCCGAGGGCCTCCTTTCCACGGACTACACCAAATCCAAGCAACATTTTATTAGCAGGTGTGAAAACACCGGTTGACTGCAGTGAGCCAAATTGGCTTTAGGAGCAAATGGGGCAGGTGGTTATGTTCATCTACCAGGTTTAAGGAATTTATGTTGAATTTTTCTTATGAAAATAGCACATAATTGTTATAGAAAAATTGGAAAATATAAAAAGGACAAAGAATAAAGTTATAATTATTTTTAATTTTACAATCCAAAGATAATGAGTGCCATCATGATAGAGTCTGTTCGCCCCCTAAATTATCACACATATCTGGGTTTATCGTTAGTCTCTCTTCATTAATCTGTTTGTGTCCAAATTAATGCGATACTGTTATAATTGCTATAGCTTTAAAATACATCTTAATATCTGATAGATCAAATCCCTTTTGTTCTCCTTTCTCCAATTCGTCTTAGCTATTTTTTTGAAATTTACTTTTAAGTTTCATTTCTCAAATGTCCTAAGTTGAATGCCTATTTTAATTTTTTAATTAGTTAATAATGAAAAAAATGTAAGACTATTCATTTGTCTGAGTATGCCTTTAGTCTCATCCCATGAATTTTAGAAAATTACAGATTAAAAAAGTGGAAGTTAATTGTGTATATTGTATACATGGGTTAATATTGACTATTACTATTATAATTTTCGTTATTTTCTAAGTTGTCTAGAATTATAGTTTTATTTACAAGTGTAATTTAAAAATATATTTTTCTTTTTTAAATTTCCAAATGATCAAGATTTTTGTTTTTGTTATTTAAACTCTTCTTAATGTTAATATTGAGGGGGTTTTGTATCATAGTCAGATAATATGCCCCCTACATTCCTACTTAGTGAATTTATTAACATATTTAATGACCTAAATTGATTTTTAATACAAATATTTGAAAATAATGTTACCTGGGCTATAGAATGCACATTATAATGTGTCTCTATTAAATTAACCTGAATAATTATAGTATTCAAATCTTCTATATCTTTTTCTATTTAATTTTTCTAAGACTAAGAATGGTATATAAAAAGTTCTATTCATTTCTCTATTGTTTTCTGTACATATATTGTTTTAGGCCATTTCAGTGTTTACATATAAAATTTCATGACTATTAGGTGTTCTTCATGGGCTGTGTATTTTACCTATTTTAAATTGCCTTCTTGTTCCTTCTAATGCTTTTTTTTTTTCTTTTTGAGACACAGTCTCACTCTCTTGCCCAGGCTAAAGTGCATGGCATCAGCCTAGCTTACTGCAACCTCAAATTCCTGGGCTCAAGCAATCCTCCTGCCTCAGCCTCCCGAGTAGCTGGGACTACAGGCATGCACCACCATGCCCAGCTAATTTTTTTTTCTATTTTTTAGTTGTTTGGCTAATTTCTTTCTATTTTTAGTAGAAACGGGATCTCACTCTTGCTCATTTTGGTCTTGAACTCCTGAGCTCAAGCAATCCTCTTGCCTCAGCCTCCCAGAGTGCTAGGATTAT